>LSSL01007726.1:0-57302 GCA_001953115.1 Smittium mucronatum | reverse complement strand
AATAAACATATGGTTTGAATTAAATCTAAATCATGGATCACATTTGAACCTTTGGACCACGAAGGAATGGATTTAGGTAAATTTTTACAAATTTGGAATAAGGCACATTTTTCATGCATAAGATCGTCCTTCCTAGCAGACACAATCGCAAAGTATGCCATTTTGCCAATAAAAATTGAGCGAAAAAGATAAAAGCCAATGTTTCCGAAGAGCCTAAAGTATACAAACAAAGCTATGCAGCCAATGAATGCTGACATAATGAAGTCAGCCCAGAAAAAATAAAGAACATGAACGTGACCATGAAAACAGCGCTTTATTTAAGAGTAGATCATGAGGATGTCTATAAGAGGGCATAGTTTGATGCCACTTTTTATTTATTTTTTCAAACGGAATTTCTATTGCATAATTGATTAAACAAAACGTGGATATTGAAAAGAAAAGTATGGAAACAAAATAAGTGCGATAATCTTTAATTTTTCAATGTTTATTTTTTAGCTGAAGTGGCATTAGCGGAGCTAGAAGAGAAAATTTGTACCAACCAGGCTGAGAAAATTCGATATTTGCATGTGAAAATTGGGCTGGAAGACTAGATAACAATAAAGTTCCGTGATACAAAAAAAAGGAAGACCAGATAAGAAACCCAATAACTCGTCAGAATTATTAATAAAGCATTCGGAATTCAATTGGATAATTAAAAGTAATCCATGGATTTAATTGCCCAATGTGATTTAGTGGCAAATACAAGAGGGATTGATCAACCGTCTTGGCCCCGTAAACCAGTAGAGTGAGTGCATTATGGTCTGAGTGTTAAAAATAAACTGTCGAGATCAAAGTTGTGCTGCAATCCCGTGATAGGAAAAATGATTGCAATTAACGATCTGTTTCCGCAAAATCGATTGGACCACATATCCTTGTTTCCCAAAAACCGAAAAACAAAGTGCAAATATAAGCTGCCTCGATTAATCAAGCTACTCGATAGAGGTAAAAAAAATAAAGGCCCAGAATATTCTAAATCAAGCCTTAACATTTCTTGGTTAAATCAAATTGCAGTATCCATTTTCAAAATGCTATTGTCTTTCTTTTTCTAATAGCAGAATTCTTCAATCATATAGTCGACTTTTTGTTATTAGCGAACAGAAAGTGGATTATTAATACCACAATTTGTAATTAGAAAAAAAAAAAAACTCTAAATATTTTTTAGCGAATATGAACAAGTAAATTTGAGGGTTTTTAGAGCGTGAAAGAGTCAGCTATCATTTAAAGTAAATTTTAGCAAGATCAAAGGATGGGATAGTAAATATTGGATGATCAGCAACTAATTCGAACAGGAAAAAAACTTATATATATTAAGTATTGGTAATTGTCATTAGACCCAAAACGTCGCAAATTTGCTTTTATTCCTTCTCCTATTGAATAAATCATTAACATTTTTATTTGCCTAATATACGTTAGTTTTATATTTTTCTTCAATTCGTGGTAGTAAAAATTCATCAACACTCTTATTAGAAAAGAACAACAAGGAAAACAGTTTAAATAGTAAATAATGTCGATTAGAGGCGAGCTTACTTCATTCAACTTCAATTTATACGCACAGCTGTGTGGTCTTTTGTCATGTGTCTTGGTGATTGTCCTGAGTGCTGCCACCGCCCACGGTGGTATTTGGTACAGGGTTCTGGGTATTATTTACGGTATCATCATTTTCTTCATTGAAATCCCCATTTTTGGAAAAGTAAGTCTCCCCATTTTTTTTTGTATGTTCTCTGCTATTAACAATACGATCCTATGCGTTTTTCCATAAATATTTAATCGTTATTTATTATTTCTCAAATAGCTCGTCCCAAGTGGTGGAGCCTTAGAGAACATTTTTGGAGGCAAGAAGCGAGCTTGGTGGAGGTGCTTTTTATACATTGGTTTTGCTGCTACCATGTGGGCCGCTGTCAACAAGGGAAATCATCCAAGTGGTGTCTCCGCTTGGTTCCTAACCATGACCGCTTTGTTTTACCTTGCTGCCGGTATTAGGGGCGATGAGCCTGCTACTAGTATCCTCACTGGCGGAACTGGTGTCCAAGAATAAACCTTTTTAATTTTTAGATGATTATTGCCCTATTGACCTACCCTTTCCCTCTTTTATATATTATGACCGTTTAATTTTATTTATCGTCTCTATTTTTTTTTGTCGCTCATGTCTGGATGGGTTATTGCATTGAATTTAATCAGTTTTACCTAGCTTATTTGGGGGGTTCTCTTAGGGATCAATTAGTTTATTATTATAATTTTACTATTTTCCTAACTTTGAAATTGGATCATTATTTAGCTTTTGGATTATTAGTTAGTTGAAATTCAAGGAGAGCTTCCTATTGGAGAGGATTGAAAATGTAAAGACCTAGCATGTTTTTCTGTTTTTATTAGTCAAGTTGAAATGAATTAATATGTATCCAATGATTTACGCATTAAGAATGGCCTGGTCTTGAAAAGAGTTTAGTTTACTAATATTAGAGGCAGACGAAATATAAATCTTTGGAATAACAGTCTGATCAATAAAAGAAACTAAATCTAGGTGAGAGGATCAGGTTGTTGGGTTTTCATCAAATGGCTCCATGATTTACATGAAGCAATTAAATCCGATTTTGGAACTGTTATGAGGTTAGACTGCGCTATCAATGGTAATACAGCAATATAGCTAAAATTTATAAGAACCAAAATGCAAAAAAATAATTTTTTGAGTCTAGCTAACCGTGCAAAATTGATCGTTTCTCGATAAGATGTTTAAATCCATTTATTTTATTTTGATTATCATAAAAATTTATATTGGGCTCTTGAATTTAGTGTTAGGAGAATGTAAAAAGGGTTTGAATATAGTTACGGTGACTCATATGAAGACTTATCAAGAATTATTTTTCAATTAGAGAATTGCCTTATCTAATTTTTTTTTACAATAATTTTAATGTTATCCCTAGCTTATTTTGGTATTAAAATACAACCGCATCCCGCGATTATGAGAGAGAAAATATAACATCCTTGCTAGTCTTTCAGGGACTAACAGTGAAGTAAAATTATTCCTAAAGTTTCTCAATAGACTTTTTTATGCAAGATCGTTTGATCTGTAGCCTTGGATTTGGCTCTGAGACGCTGGATATGGATGTTATCAAAGAGTTTGTCGACGTTTCTAACAAAGAATAATCCTCTTGAGAACTTAATTTTGAAACGCATTATTGGAATACGGCTTAATTGATTCTAATATGGGAAATTCTTTTCAAGACGAAAATTTTATTTAATATTTAAACTATTGGATGAAATAAAGCTTTATTTCTCAAACCAGTAAAAATGAAAAAACACACTAGCTTTGCAGAAAATTTCCACATTATTCCAATAGAGGGTTTATTTATTGACCTCGCTTCTATCATCCAATAGATTTATACAATACCCTTCTGGTATATTTCCAAATTTGACAGGTCGTAAAAATTCAACAGGGAAGTGACCGCTCACATTAGAAATCTCACAAATGCAAAGCAATGTGATGTTTTCAAAAAGCAGTTCTATTAGCTTTATTCAAGTCTTAATGGAATATACACCTATTTTTTATTATTTTATCTTGGATAATCTTTTATGGGCTCCTTCTTCATCGGTGCACATAATTGTGAAATTGCTCATGACCAATGTTCATGATTAGGGCTTAGTCAATTTTCATTTTTAGCCAAAACCAATTAATTATTAATCGACTAATTTCTCAAACAAATCAATTGTTGTTTGAGAAATTTAAAAACATTCCATTGGTTGTTATTTTTCGTTCTAATTTGTTTAAATTATACGCTAATATTTATCTATTGGTATATTAACCTTTTTAGGGGCCAACATGCAAAAAATGGCACATACAATGGAGGCTACAAACGCCCAAGCAGCTAAAAATTGGAGTATTTGGTAAACAAGTACCGTAGAATCAATTCAAGTTCAATCATTTTAAAGGGTAAATGAATTTACTCATAGTTGTAAAACTATGTATTTGTACAAAAAATATGATAATTGACTGTTTAGAGACATATTTTAGTTGAAAAAAGAAAAAACATTTTTAAAACTGTAAAGAAGCCAAAAATTGATGATGATATTGATGTAAAAATGAGATTAAATAGATTTAAATTATGAAGATATAATAGTTAGAAAAATTAATACAGAGAAGATAGACATAAAATTCGGATATGAATAGATGAAATTAATCCCATATAAACTGAAGTTAAAAAATATTTTAAATAATAAGAACATTACTTGTAAATATTATCAATAAAACGAATTATATAAAATATAGAAAATCACAAGATTATTATTATGAATACGTTTTTTTATGTAACACATAAAAATATTTGAGCGATGTTAAATAAATATCAAATATTCAACACTAATATTTTAGAATTTTAAATAAGAAATGATTGATATGACGGTTTAAATAATTTATTATTATATGTAGTAAAAATATTAATCACACAGGTAGTAACTTGTATAAAAAATAGAGTTCAATATATATATCTATTTAAAAAACAAATTTACATGATTTTTAATGCGTATATATTATTTAAAATCATTAATCTTAATGATTTTTTATACATTATAAATAATTTATGAGGTATGTTAAAAATAAATTCAAATTATAATAAGAAATTTAAATCTTAGTAAAATATATGAATATATAGGTATCCATTAATATTAAGATATGATATCCATTTTTTTAAAACCAATATCAAAGTTGGAAGATCAATCTTTATATCTTTAGGTTATAAAAAAGATACTTTCTGTCCAAGGAATGACACAATATTTACACCCTAAAAACTCGTTTAGAGCAGTATTTTTAGCAGATATCAATAATGCATATTTTAATAATTCTTCTGTGAAATTTTATATGGTGTTATTTTTATCCAATTTTTACGCTGTGATATATATCTATATATCTTTGGGTTAGAAATTAGAAACTTTCTGAACAGAAAATGCTACATTATCTAAACCCAAAAAACTCATTTCAATCAATAATTTTAGCAGATATTAATTTGATTTGATACAATTGTTCTGTAGCATACGCAAACTGTGGCTTAGGTAAATAATACTTATTTTTATGATCATTTTGTAATTTTTTTTTAAAATCAATATTTAAATAGACCATATTATTTTGTATATATTTTTCTTATTTTATTGATAAATATTAGCCATAATATTTTTTTTCTTTTTTCAATTGAATTTTTAAATTCAGCTAAATAAATTCATTCTAATCTTATATGTTTTTTATTTATTTATTATATTTTGCTTCTAACCATTTTAAAAAATTTTTTTTTTGGCAATTTATTTCTATTTTCATGATATCCATATAATATATTCTATTTGAACCTTTTATATTTTTTTAGCGCCGATTAATGATATTCATATAATTTTTTATTTTATTTGTTTACATCATTAATTTGTTTCGCTAATTCCAAATACATATTTTTTTATACAGTAAATTATAGTTTTTTACGATTTACTTTCTTAGAAATTTATTACTTTCTATGTCAATATGTAAAATATAAATATGTTATATGGTAATAGTTTTAATAAAATAATAAAAAACTTACTACTCTACCCGTTTACTTTTTATCCTAGTAACTTGTTGATTTATTAAAAAAAATGGAAGATTTTGACTCATATACAGAATTTCGGGGTTTTCTTTCTAACAACTCTTTTTTGAATTTTTTTAGTCAGTTTGATTTTGATAATCTGAATTTTGAATCCCAAAATATCTCACAAAACACTACACGAAATCATTTTTGTTCCTCAGCGGAAGATATAGATTCTAATTATTCAAATATATTTTGGAAGAAAAATTAAAAATTTTTCAGGGATGTAACATCTTTTTTTGGAGATCCAATAATTCCTGATTAAATTTTAAGTATGGGGAATATTCCTCCTACCAAAATTTGGAATCTACATCTTACGAATGAATTATTGGAAAGAATATTAAGATTACCAGCGATTACGCAAAAAATAAGCTCAGAGAAAATCAACTTCAAAAAGATATCAAATTTTACTAGTTCAAATTTTTTTTTTTAGCTATTAATATATTGATGCAAATAAAAAAATTGCCATCATATAGAGATTATTGGAGTAGTGATCCTAAGCTCCACGATTACTTCATTTTCGATCTTATGAGCTCGAAAAGATTTGAATATACTCTTTCAATTTTTCATGCACCAGAAGATTATTTAACTGATTCTCAAAATTTTTATTCAGCTGATAAATTATTTAAAATAAAATATTCTATTAATTTTATCAAAAAAAAGTTTCAAGAAAATTTCAATACTCAGCAAATATTGTAGTCGGCGAATGTATGATAAAATTTAAAGACAGAAGCTCAATTGAAAAGTACATGCCATTAAAACCAGTAAAAAGAGGCTTTAAGGTTTGGTTTATTTCGGGAAAATCAGGCTAACGTTGGAATATTGAGATTCACCAGAGAAAAATTAATAATTCTCCAGTAAAAGCATTAGGATTTAACGTGGTATATTAAATTAATCAGATTTAAAATTACAAATTCACAAGATATTTTTCGATCGATTCTTTACTTCATCTCCGCTATTGATTTTTTTTTGAAAAGAAATCATTTTTATGCTTTTGAAAATATTAAAACTATTATGAAAAAACTTCCGAAATATATAACCAATAAAAAATTTGTTAGCTATGAGTGAGAATGGTTTGGTTCAAATGAAGGCTTATCTATAGCTAAATGGTTAGATGCTAATCAGGTACATGTAATATCTAATTATCACGATCCAAGAATGCAAGCTATAACAAAAACAACTCAAATAAATGGCACTGAAAAAAAAGTTTCAATACCTCAAATGATTTTGGATTATAATAAATCTATGAATTTTGTCGATGGACTTGGTCAAAGAAAATCTTTCTATGAAATTTACAGGAAAGGCCACAAATTGTGGCACATAATATTTTACCATTTTATAGATGTAACTATAGTAAATTCTTACATAATATATAGCAAAATATTTGAGCATTATCCGAAAAAATTAATAAATAGAAAAAAATGGAAATGAAGGGGTTTAGATTGAGCTTGATAGATCTGATTTGCGTTGAAAAGCTACCAATAATCAACTAGTTGTGATCTTTTAGATCTTAAAAAATAAAAAGCGAAAAAAATTATGTTTAGATTACATAAGATTCACAATTACAAACACCTTCCCGTAAGAGGAGAAAGAAATTGTGTAAAATCTACAGTACTTCTAGAAAAAAAGCCCGAAAATTTTGGAACTGTAGCGTTTTCAAAAACTTTCTTTTTCTGAGAGAAGATAATCACTGTTTTTCTAAATTTAGCTTAAATAATTGATGATTTTTTAAAAAAAATTTGTCTTTATTAATTGTATTTTTTTATTTTAAATGTAAATCATTTTGGTATTTGAGTTTACTGATTTCCAAATAAAATATCATAAATTTGGATTAAAATATTTTAATAAGATGAAATTTATGGCCAATAGTCTAAAAATACGTCAAACTCTTGAAAATTATTTTTAATTTTAATTTTAATTTTTAGAATAAAAATGCATACATTACCTCTATCAATTTAATGAAAACATAAAATTTCTATAAAGATTAATTTTTTATTATGGAAATGGAAAAAATCTTTTTAAAATTCTATAAATAGTAAAGCTTACACACAAGTCTATAAAGCTTTTAAATCATGAAAATTAAAACATGTTTTTTTCGGAAATTTATCTGAAAAAAATATTGAGAGTTTGATTATTTTTACTGGTTTTGGAAAAAAATAATGTTATAATAAACGATTCATGATTTTCTCATAAGTTTTTAATAGCTTTCGTTGAAAAATCTAATTAAAGTCCCAATTTTATTATAATACAATTACCTTTTTCTCATCATTTTTATTTTACATTTTTATTAATTAAACTATAACTTATCTTCAATTTCAAAACCTAAGGTTGAAGACAAAAATATAAATATAGTTCTTTTGTTCTATTTTATAGCGCTTTAATATATATATTATCCTAATTCTGTGCTTTAGAAATTACCGTAACTTAAAAATTTAAAGTCACGTAAGTTTAAATAAGTAAATTCACTTAAGGATAATCTTTTATGCAGAAATAGAAATATATGCTTATATATATGAACATTTATTTTGAATTCATATTTTTTAAATAAATGGAAGAGGTTTGGCTTAAAATCGATATATCTTCTTAAACTTCAGATAAAATCAATTCTTAAAGTTTAAATTCAATTTTCATAATTGTTATGACAAAAAGAATTGCCTAATATAAGTAAAACTTTCTTAAGAGAATGCAATTTTAGCTAAAAGCGGCTATTATTCCGATATTTAGTGATTTTATATTGGTATTTAATATCATAATAGAAAAAAATTTTAAAACCGTGTTTGGGGGTAGAGGGATGCAGGTATTTAGTTTTGTCATAATCTAATATCATTTTTGAAAAATATGAAGTATAAAATAATGAAATTAATATTTGATTTTTATTAGCTCCGCCCATTGGGTTTAAAAATAAAACTTAATCTTTAGTTTACACAAAATAAATTATTATTTGATATGGGAAAACAAAACTTTCAAAAAATGCCTTATGAGAATTAATTAAATAAGATTAATATATCTAAAGGCATAATAAGATTTTAAAATTTGATTACTTCTTAATATTATTATGTCTTTTTCTGAAATATTTTCTTTCTAACTAGCAAAAAAAGCTATATAAAAAAACTATATACGAGTTTTACAAGTAGTGAAACATGAATGTTTAAAGATAAACTGTATTTTTTATATTAAATATATTCCTTTTATACTTTCTTGTTCTAAAATTTAATAATCACAAATTTCTGCAGAAGTTAAGCATACTGTTTAATTTCTAATTTTTTCAAGGGAAAAGGTATGTATATTTAATGAACCAATAGATTCAGTACACGCATTGAATGTTTCATCCAATGAAGAAATCTTCCCATAAGCATAATTGACTTTTAGAAAATAGAAAACGGTATAAATAAGGAAGCTTAGACATTTTGGAATGGCTAAGCTTTTCAACTTATCTCTTTCTCTATCTTTTATATTTTTACTAAGTATATCCTTTTACCTTTTTTCATTAAAATTATCCCATTAAACCTGATCCTTAAAGTATATTATATATAATTACAATTGCATTTTTTTCTTTATTATTAAATACCATCAATTAACTAAATGATTATTTATAATTAAATTAAGATTATATCCGGAGATTTCTTACTAGTATTATATTTTATATAGTAAAAAGAAATGGATTTTTTTGTGAAAAATTGGATTGTTTTAAAGAGAAAATCAACTTTTTTAAAATATTTAAGCTATGAACATATTCAACTCGCTTAAACTCTATCAAATATTATCCAGTTTGTAATGGGCTACTTTTAATCACCAAAACAAAAAAAAAGTTAAAGCAAAGTTCAATTTCAAATTATCTTTTGGATCAGCTTCTATAATTATTATTTTATGTAAAATAAAAGGTCCATTTATTTATAAAAATCCATATAAAAACCCCAATCCAATCAGCATAATAATTTTTAAGGAAATTATATTTATAGAAAACTATTAGAAGAAATAATTTAACAAGATTTATCTAATTGACTTTTTGTCGAGACAAAACACTGATTTTTATTATAAATTAATCTTTTTTGGAAATAAAAAAGAGTTGAATTGATTTTTGCCAAATTAATGTCATTGCTAATAGATCAATTCTAAATATCACAATTTCGGGAAATAGAAATCAATTTAAAAGTTTTAACAGAAAAACCATTAAAAGTTTTCAAAAAAAAACATTAGAGATTCCGAATATGTAGAAAATGTACTGATTAGTCTCTAAGGAGTAAAATTTCCAAAAAATTTATTTTAAGAGTTTAATTAAAAAGCTATACATTGATATTTACAACACATATATAAGAGATTTAGGAAATAACCAAATTTTTATAAAACATTTTATTTATTATTTTGAGATTTCTAAACTAGAAAAATATTATATATTTAAATAATATGAACATTATAATTTTATTTATAGAGATTTTAATGGAGATGTTTTTTTGTACCTCAAGGTTTGATTGTAATATAACGCCATTAAAAACTATAATAAAAAAATATGAAGAAAAAAAAGAGGTATAAAAAATATTATTATCCTAACCACAATAATATCCTCCATCGCACTAAAGGCTGCGTACCTACTGGATAAATGTGCAATCTACCAACCGAAAGACCCCCTCCCCCTGAAATTTCTTCAAATAAGTGTGCGACTGAGGTTAAATGCGGTCAAAAATTAAGCTCTTTTTCAACAAAAAATCGTTCGTTGAAGCCGATAAGCTTTTATTCAGAGCCTACTTCTAGCAGGATTTATAAAATTAGGCTCCCACCCAAACATGGGATTTATATACATGGCTTTCCTACAAATAGCTGTTAGACGCTGAGATCCGTCTGACTGTCGAACGCTGGACTTGTGCACTAGACTATTAATCAGCTGTCCAAAAAATCGGTTCCTCCTGTTTCGAGATGACCTTCTTCTGGAATCTCTGTCCTCCGAATCGCTGTGCGCTGTCGCCACTACTTAAAACCAAGAATATTAAAACGTTGCGTGAAATTTTAGTCTAGTGTACTTCGAAAAGTACACTAAAAAGCTCCTAAAACACTACAAGTTATTCCAATCTTAGGAGTCTCTGTGTGGTTATGTAGTGATTTACTTATAATTTTCAAAATTGGTATTTTAATCAAGATAATTAAAAAGGATCTCCTTTATTAAATTCTAAAAATTTAAAAAATCAATATCATTATGATTAATATCTAATGCATCTGATAGAAAAAATTCGAATTATTTTGATAAAAAAGAATGTAGCAAGTTAATTATAGTTTAAAATCATCTTCAGTTTTAAGCAATAATAGATAAATTATATGGAAATTTCAACTCTGCGTGTTAAACTTAGAAGTAATAATAATTCTAATAAAACCTATTTAATAATGCTTTTAGCATTGATAAATAATTTTTTTCATTTTTCACTTTAAAAAGAACTAAAAATTACAAAAGAGTCAACACTGGATATAATTTTACTAGGAAAACATCGATTAATAATATTTTTTGCTTATGATTATAGTGTATTTTGATTATTGAACCCAAAAGAATTACTATTAAATCTTTAATATTTGGTTACACAAAAAATCTAATGTTTTGTATGATCCACATTCTTGTAAACACTCAGGCTGTCATACTTTAAAATTAGTCACGTTATTTTTGTTTATACTATAAAATCACAATTAATAGTTTATTAAAATAGTACCAGGGAATTTTGAATATAACCAGATTTCAAAAAAAATGAATTCATAAATAACAATAAAAGGATAATCTCATATGGTATACTCAAGAAAGCGAAAGATTATAGCAGAAAAAAAATTTACGATTAATACATATAATAAACTTTTGAAATTGAAAAATATTTTTTAAATCTTTTCTAAGGTTTGTATTTGATATAGTATTTGAATATTTAGACAAATCTATTATTTTACAAAAACTTTAGATTTATTCTCGTAAAAAATTATAAAATAGAATTATTTAATTTATTATTTATGATTTATGAGCAAAATTTCAAAAAAGATTATGCTTTATGCTTTGTCTTTAGTTACAAAAAGTTTCAATAATATAAGTTTTTAGAATACATGACCATAAATAGATGTTTATTAGACACATTTTTTTTAAATAACTTTTAATATGAAAACATTAAAAATTTTGACTTAAAAGAAGATGTTAATTATTTATAGATACAAGCACTGGGTATTAAGAATAAGGTTTTGTACTTTTGAGAAAATTTACATCAGTCGTTATGCAAAATGAGGTATAATATTTTTTATTGATAAAAAATTTATCATTAATATATTTGTAAAACACAGAAAACCAAATGTGCAATAAAATACATCTATCTAATAAATTCATATATAAACTTCTTAGATAGTCATCATTTTCTTCAAATAACACATTAATAATATATACTCAATTCTTATTCACTACGCCATATATCTAAAAAAAAATGCATAAGATAAATGCATATTAAGCATATAAACTTAAAAATTTCCTCAAATAATAACTAAAATATAAATTAAAATAGCTTTTTATTGAAGAATAAAGAAATAACCGTATTTTTTGTTAAATTCTAAAACGTAAACATTTAATATATTAAGCTTGTTATAATAAATGGCATTTTTTATATTTGATCTGTTTTTTGACCCGTGGTCAAATTGTTTATATCACAATAGTTTATATATTTATCCTTTTATAAGTAATTTTAATTCTAAAACGTTCCAAATAACAAATTTTTTGAATATTTTTTTATTTATTATTGCTCTAAACGATATAGCATATAAAGGGAATTATATTCTCAAGAAATTTATGAATAAATGCACAAAAAAGCCTCAACAAGAATTATTTAAAGGAAGAAAATTTAAATCACTGATTAAACGATCTTGTGAAATTTTCTTGTGGATATTTAAATATATAAATCAGAGAAACATTTTTTTGAGCTGAATTATTTTTTCTTTCGGTAAAGAATTTAATATTTTTGTCGATTTTCCATGATTGAGGAGATTTAAAAAGCCCATATCCTGGAAAAAAATTTACACAACTATTTCCAATTAGGAAAGAAACCAACCGAGTGTTATTTTAAGCAGTTTTTCTTTGTCAAAATCGTTTTTTTTTTTTCCCAAAAGTTTGGCCCCTGAAAGGGTTAATCTATGTGCTACATCTTCATTAACATTTTAACCGTTGGGCGAAAAAGGATTTATATTAACAAAAGATATAAAATCATCTTTGGGCTATAGGATACTGCAGGATAATTTTATTTTTACTTTTAATTTCTTTATCCAAATAATTATTTCGTGCATTTAAATCATCGAATAAAAACGTTATATTTACTTGGTTAATCGAGTTTAAAAATATAATTAATCATTAATTGAATGAAAAAAAAAAGATTAATCGATTATTCAAACCCCGCCTTAATTGGAAATGAGGAAGATAAATGTAATTCAAAGAATCTAAGCGCATCTTTCTCATGCTTCTGGAATTATTTTTTTTACCCTCCCCGGACCCTAATTGGTACCCCACTCCTATTTGTGAAATTTTACTATTTCAATTGGACAAAATATTTTATATATCCAATAATATAAATTTAATATTATATCGATGTAAACATTGATTAAAAAATGAATGATATTTTTTATATCTTCGGCCCTTAATCCTTTTAGGGGCCAAATTTATAAATAAAAAAATTGATTTTGGCAAAGATAATGGAATTTTTATCCATATCTAATTGCTGCATAATGTAATAAAACAATGAAAATTTATTAAGTAAAAAATTATGGGATGAGATTTTTACTATGCCAAAACCTCATTTTAAAGATAGAATTGCCACTTTTTTGACAGGAAGTGTCATTTTTCTAGACCAAAGTTAAAAATATAGGTTTTTATGAGAAAATATTGGACAAAAACATCCGATTGCTGATTAATATAACTGCGCAAAAAGTGGATATGTTTGAACAAAAAGAAATTTTTTCTTGATCAAAGCTATATAATTTAATTATAAAACGTTAATATTAGTCAAAAATGTACGCTTCTTAGTCCGATTTTAGTTTGAAAATAACGACATTCTTTTGACAGGAAATGGCGTTCTTCCCGAAAAAGCTAAATAATAGCGTTTAAAGCTACTAAAATTGGCCGAAAATTGTAGAGTTATAGTCTAATACCATAGAAAAAAAATTTGCTACTTTTTCTGCAGGAAGTGAATTTTATATTTTATCTCTTTAATTAGTTGCTGATGCCATTTAATTTAAAAAATTATTGCATAATTATTAATAATGCTAAATAACTAATCGTTTGTTAAAATTTTTAATAACAAAATTTGAAATAAATTTTGGTTCTATGGATTTTTGTAGCCTCCGATGTACGTGCCATTTTTTTTATGATAACCCCAGAAAGCTTTAAAGTATCAAAGTGTTTCTTTTAGGACGTTTATAATTTTTTTTTAATTTAGTTCTAATAGATAGATTCTCCTTATTTTTACCTTAATGGCTCTCCTAAGAGTGAAATACCTTGTCATATTTTAGGGGATTATTTAGTATACTTTTCGAAGCATGATACACTGATCTGGCACAGATTTGTACTATACTCGGTAGTTATGGGTCTATTGGTCTCTTAAAACCTATATATATATTGGCCCCCTAAGAGCGAAATACCTTGACCTGGTTTAGGGGCTTAATATCGAACTTTTCTAAGCACATTAGACTAAAATTTTATGCAGCGTTGCACTATTCATGGTTGGGAGTAGTGGAGACAGCTCACAGCGATTCGGAGGACAGCGATTCCAAAAGAAGGTCATCTCGAAACAGGAGGAACCGATTTTATAGCACAGTTTAGAAATAGTCTAGTGCACAAGTTCAGCGTTCGACGGTCAGACGGATCTCAGCGTCTAACAGCTATTTGTAGGAAAACCATGTCGATCAAACCTACGCTTGGGTAGGAGCCTAGTTAAATTCATCCTGTTAGAATTAGGCTCTGACTATGAGATCAGTAGCTTCAATAAACTGTTATTCATTGAAAAATGGCTTAATTCATTACTGCACGTAACCTCAGTCATCCAGTCTACTTGAAGCAATTCCAGGGGGGAGGGTCTATCGGTTGGTAGATTGTACCTTTTTCCAGTAGGTTCGCAGCCGTTAGTCCCTTAGAGGGGCTTGTATTTAGGATAATAGTCTTTTCTATACGTCTTTTTCTTTTTTTCAAATTTTTTTAGTATAGTTTTTAATGGCGTTATCTTGCAATAAAATTCCGTGATACAAAAAAATAAATAAAACTATATAATTTTTGGCCACTTAAAATAAAATAACAAGACGTGTACATAAATTTGTGCATTTTAGGAAACCTAAAAATAAAAATTTATCCAAAAAATCTTAATTATGAAAAAAGCGGTCAACACAGTGGGTCAATATTCCTGATATATTTTTGGTTGGGAGTAGTGGTGAAAGCTCGCTAAGGTTCGTAGAGAGCGATTCTAGTGGAGGGAAGGGGAATATTCAAACAGGGGTAACCAAGATTTTTTGCACAGTCCCGCATATTTTCTGTCCAAAGTTCCAGCATTAGACGTTCAGGCGGATATAAGAGTCTGACTTCTATTTTTAGACAAACCAAATTATCAAAACAGTGTTTGGGTAGGATACACATTATTATTATTCTTATTTGAAGATGGCTCTGACAAGAATTCCCAAAGTTTTAATGAACTTTATCTTGTTGAAAATGAGCCTAACTCATGGCTGTATATAACCCCAGCCATCGATCTACTAGAATCAATGCCAGGGTTGGTATTTCATTTAGTATATTTTAGTAAATTTTCGTAGTTACTTAACCGGTATTAATTCAGAGAAGCCTATTTTACTTAAGAAAATAGTTTTTTATATAAGTTTTTTTATTTTTTTGATATTATTTTAGTATAATTTTTAATTATTTGATCTTATTAAAATTCAGATAAAAAAATAGCATTAATATAATATTATAGAGGTTTCTGAATAGGTTGAATAAAAATAACACCAAAAAATGCCCAAAATAAATTTGCCTAATATCTTATGTTATAAAAAAATCATATAATATTGTCAATAAAAAAAATATAAGAGCTCATTTACTGAAAAATACGTATAATTTTTTCGCTATTAGTTGGTTTTCATGTTTATGGAAGGTCTTTTTAGCGAATAAGACACTTTTCTATATTCTATTTTATTTTATTTTGAAAATTTGTTGAATTGAGTAGAAATTTTCATATTTTTCTGATAAGCTAAAGTTAATGAATATTAGTATGAAATTGCATAATATCAGACTATTTTCAAATGAAAACAAAGGTATTAAAATTCCTATAAAGCAATCGAATTTTTTTTTTCATCATTAATCACGGTGACAGTACTATTGATACAAGTTTAATTGATTTATCGGATATTTTGTGTACTTTTTGGCTATTAAATATAAGTTGTAAAGATTTAAATTCCATAAAGAAGATATTAAATTTTTTTTTTTCAATTTTCACAGTCATCTTAATTATTTAAAACGATAAGAAGGAAAAATCAGTTGAAATGATGGTAGAAGAACAGGAATGACACAAAAAAAGCATCAATTCAGTTTTAAAAAAAGTAATAATGACTGTTTTTCGTTGAACTATTTTTTAGTATAAATTGTAAATCTCGACTAAATTGATTTTATTTTGGCCATTTTAAACAGGTTTACTGCCATTTTAAGTAGATTTTCGGCTGATTTTTATCGATTTTGCTATTATTTTTATTATTAAATTCAATAATATCTTTTTTAAACCCCTCAGTGCCAAATATATAAATACTATATCACATTTTTGCATGAAAAAGCACTTTACTTATACCTTATTTCATAATTAAACCGTTTAATATTTTCAAATATTAGAATTGCTCATATTTATAATATATAGGCACAATAAATTTTTGAACCCAGAAATGGTTAGCAAAGATATTAAAGCAAATTTAAAAATATATTTAAAGACCAAAAACATAACCTTGTGTTAGATATTTTAAAATTCTATTTCCAATTTTTAGTTTCTATGAAATCTATTATCTTTATATAGTTACATTGAAATAAAAAATTCTTTAATTAAATTTACCGTATTTGCTTAATTTTTTAACTTAGTTAAATTTTTAATATAAAAAGTTAGGTTTGTATTCATTATTTGTGATACAGAAGATTCCAACCTGGATATCTGTCGGAATAATTAATGAGAAAAGTTTCTGATTATCAATAAATAATAAAAAAAAGTAAATAGGTTTTTTTTTGCAGATTTTAAAATGCGTATAGATATATCAGTCTTACTTCTAGATAATATGAGCTTCATATCGGAATTTTTTATATTCAAATCTGGTAATTTTTGAGAACATCATATTCATCTAAGGAAAATAAAAGCCTGAATCAGAAAATAAGGAGGGCATATTTATTTTGAATATATAGATATCTTTATTAGTCAAAAATATACTTATAAATATTTAATTTTTAGTAGTTCGCATTCAAAATCACAGTCGAGAACCTATTAAAATAGTATTACTCCGCATATAATCGCTGAAGATTGATTTAAATGGTACCAAATTGATTATTATAGTCAAATTAAACTAAGATCAGCCGAAATTTATTAGTTAAAACCATCTTTATTTTTCTTATTTATCCAGATGTTTTTTTAGGAATTAGGAAATACTCACCTCTATAACACATCATCTAGTATTTCTTCCAGAATTTTATTGAAAGATTTTTTTTACACGATTAATCCAAATTTTATATTCATTTAGTATCTTTAGTTACAAGTTTTAGAAAATCTGAGGAAATTTCAGGAAGGCCAGTAGTTATATATCAGTTCTTTATTTTAAAAAAGTTATTAAAATTTTAAAAAAATTGGGTTTTCCCTTTATTTTTGTAGAGGTAATTTTTTTTTACTCTTTCTATTTATAAATAAACACATTATTTTGTGTCACTTTATTCAGTTTGCAGATAATATATAATTTTAATTAATAATTCAATTTTCGTAAATTTTTTTTACATACCTTGAATTTTTATATTATTATTTATATTGGTTCTATCAAAATTTAATATATTGGATTTAATAGCTCTTAACATAAATAGAAATTGTTAATTTGATTTTCTAACTTAGATAATAATTTCACATAATAAAATTTGCTCTTATTTATTAAAATAACAGATTGTCGATGAGATAAGTATTTTTTATAAATTTTGCTGAATACATTCATTAAAAACAAAGAAAAATATTTTTTACCACAATTTTATGATAATTAAACCTGAAATTTACTTGTGGGAATATATTTTGAAGAATGAAAAAAATAAAAAGGGAAAAATAAATTAATAGATCATATTTTTTTTTTAAATACCTAGAATAAGAAATAATTAAAATAACTTTATTTGAAATTTATTTATGAGAATAGAATCGGGAGATTTAATTCGTAAGGTAAAACAAATATAAAACTCTGTATTTAGATTAAGCTACCTCAAAATTAAGTGCTTTTTATAAATTCAAATATATTGATACATATTGTGTAAATGAAATGATATCAGTACTGAATAAATAAAGGTAAATTCACGTTTTAAATATCTAGATTAGAAAAATACTTTTACTTTTAAATAAGAAAATTGTTTTAAAAAAGTTTTTTTCAAAAAAAATTTCAACATTAAATTTTAAAGGGAAAAATAGGTATAAATATCTCGTGGCTAAATAGGTAATTGGGTCTTTAGTCTTGTCATGCTATATTTTTAATAATTTTAAAAGTCTGTTTTTTTTTATTTTGAAAAAGATCAGTGATTGTATTTTGAACTTTTTATAATATAATTGATGCTTAATTAACTAGTTTTTTTTTATTGTCTTTAAGAAATCTCCTGTCAATTTTTTTTTAAAAAAAATATTAACTCATTTTTGGGAAAAAGAAAAATAATAAATTCATATGATGATATTATCAACGTTTTTTATCTATTAATTTTTTTTATGTGTAATAATTATAATTAAATTATTTAATATCCTATGTTGTTTCTACCAGTGGTAAATTTTTTTTACGAAAATACCACCATTGATATAAAAAAATAATATAATATTTAAATATTTAAATATTCAAATACTAGTTAAACGATTATTCAAATTTCAATTTTTTGAAAAAAATAAAAACAAAAAGATCTAAAATCATTACTAAAATAACATAAAAGTCTTTCAATATCCAAAAAGTACTGGCTTAAGGAAAATTTTGAAGCCATAAAATATAGAAACACGCAAATTATCCAAAACATATGCTTATAATAAAAAATACTAACTTAAGGAATGGTTTAGAATTTTCAACCTTTCTATTATTATCAGGTGATTGTTTGTATAAGAAATAAAATTCTTCAAATTAAATCAAAGTAAATTTTCTATTTAGGAAAATGTATTAAATATAGATTATTAATTTTTAGCTAAATTTTAATAGTCTATGTATCTTAAATTATAAATTATTAAAAAAACGCTTTTTATATAATAAAAACCAGAAATTAGATTAATGATTTTAGATACAAATTTAACAAAAATTATATTTAAATTATCAGAACCAAAAAAAGTGTAATAATTTACATAATATTATGTATTTAACTATTTTTAATAAATTATATATACTAAAGTATTTAAATTAATGCTCAAAACTTCTTTTTTATATACTTATATTATCAAATTTTGCCGATTGGTAAGTTTTTTACTAATCATAATTTTTTTAAAACAGGTTTTTTCTCTAAAAATAATTTTTTAACACACATCTCAAATCCCTTTAGATTATAATTAGCTTCTAAACCCAAAATAATATAAAGGGAGCTTCTTTTTTAGAAATTAAATCCAATAAAAATATTTTTAATAGATGGTTTTATCTTTTTGGACAAAATTTGTGATGTTTCTACATGAAGATGATATCAAAAGGTTGGATTTTTTTATTCCGAATTCGGATCTGGATTCATTTTGGAAAAATAAAGAACAAAAAAAAAATTTCAAAGATATTTGGAACATAAATAAATCAAGCTCTAATTAACGGAAAAGGATTTTTTTTACCGGGATAAAAATAAAAGTTAGCAAAAAATGAATCTTCATTTTCTGGATTTGAATTGCATAGAATTTTCACACAATTAAATAACTATGATACTTTACATTTTTTTAATAAAATTAAAAAAATACGTAGAATAATCTTACAAACAATTTAAAAAATAGGAATAAATAAAAAAAAATTAACGAATTGTGTTTGGCTCTCTATTTGGGGACTAAGACAAAAATACGATGCACGTTGTAAAAAAAATATTGTTTTGAAAGGTTATTATTTTACAGGTAAAAAATCTCAATTGGTTATCTACGATCAAAATTTTAGGATAAAATTTCAAATTCTATCAAAATTTTCTCTGTATCCATTTTTTGAATATAAAATACCCCGAATAAAAAAAATCGGTCTAAATTATAACAAAATATCTCAAAATAAGATTAAGGCTATCAGGATCTTATTTCTAAGGAGTTTGTATTTAAAAAAAGGAAAAATATACCTTTAACAAAGTCTAAAGAATTGTGAAAATAGTTTCAAACATTAATTTTTTTCTATTTGTTATTTATTTAGTATAGGGTGTTTAGGGTAATTATAGGCTATGTTAAATCTATTTTAGCTTTTGGAAATATGCTCTTTTTAGATATATATTGCAAAAATTGTGAAGTTTGGAATCTGAATTACCAAGTAAATTTTCTTTCCTGATATAATATTAAAGTATCCGAAATATTTGGTTTTTTAAAAAAAAACTATCAAAAATTGAGAATTTAATATTGTAAAAAAATCGAAAAAATTAAATTATTTCAATATGAAATTCAGGTTTTTTATACAGTAATAATCATAATATATTCTTTTTTTTTGATTAAATCACACAAAAATAAATAAAGTGATCTAATCACAAGTTTTATTTACTGGATAAGCCAAGTTAGGTTCTTCGCAGTAGTGAAATTTCAAGTTATTATGTGTATAATAAATAAAATCTCTTAATTTTTAAAATAAAAATAACTCGGTATTATATTAGCGGGTTTTCGTTTACAAAAATACCAAAGTATCAGTTTTAAATATTGTATTTGATATAATTGGAGGCAGATTATAATGAGAGAAGCGGATAAATCATGTTATTTGATCATTAAAATCAATTACAATGCGTGAAAATATATGTGATAACATTATTTATTCTCATATAAGTTCATGGTAATAAAAACAATTTACAAAAATATATAGAAGATATTTTAAAGATTAAAATATTAACAGAATTTATATGGTGCTAAATTTAATTCATTTATTATATTTTTTACGTCCAATTAATTTAAATTTCACAATAATATAAAAATATTTCTAAAAATAAGAAGAATCCAAGATAGAATGAGAATAATTTTTTAATTTTTAAAAAAGCGTAGATATTTGAATATTAAATTTTACAAGAAATTATTGATGCTTAAATCATACCTTGAATTATGAATTTTTTTATAAAATAGTATCCGAAGTAATATTATTAAGCTAAAATAAATTTATTCTTATTGAAAGATCCGAAGACAAAGAATAATTTAATAAGCTATTAATACTTTATAATCGCAACTATTATTGGATGTTTATTATGACAATTTAGATTAAAAACATTAAAGAGTAAATAATACTATTGAAATTCAATCCAATTACTGGATAAAATTATACTAAATGATGTAAAAAAATAAGAAAATAAATAAAAATACATGTGAAGTTTGTCATGAAAAAATGATCAAAAATTTTTAGTGGGTCAAATAAAATAAATTTTAAATATTATAATCATATAAAAATACTAATAATTGCCCAAAAAATAAACATGAAATTGGAGCGAAAGGTATAATAAAGAGCAGTAAAACGGGATATTTAAAAATTATATATAGAATATATATTACTACTAACATTAGTAAAAAAAATATCTCGGAACTCCCAGAGAAGTTCATAAATGAAAAATAATTTAACTAGAAATACAAAATTTTATAATTAAAAATAGGCTAAAATAATTTTTATAAAATATAACTGTATAATTTTGGCTTAAAGATATTTCTTCATATATATAATTAAGTTTGATAGTTTTATTAATTTTTTTTAATTTCGAATTATGAAATGATCTTTTTACATAATTTTTTTTTTCAGGACGAAATTTTTTTGGAATAAAGTTTTATACACATTGAAAATAAAAACATCCTGTTAGAAGTAGGCTTTGACTAGGAGCTCAATAGCCTCGATGAACTGTTGTTCATTGACAAAGAGCTTAATTCATGACTGCACGTAACCTCAGTCATCCAGCCTACTTGAAGCAATGCCAGGGGGGGGTCTTTCGGTTGGTAGATTGAACCCTTTTTCCGTAGGTACGCATCCGGTAGTCCGGCAGAGGAGTTTATTGTAGTTAGGGTAATAGTCTTTTCTATACGACTTTTTCTTTTTTTCAATTTTTTTTAGTATAGTTTTTAATGACGTTATCTTACAATAAAATTCCGTGATAAAAAAAAAAAAAAAATTGAAAATAAAAACTTTATATCTAAAAATAAGATTTATCTTTTGGAATATAAATAAATTTCAGCTTAATTAAATATAATTAGTAAATAAATTCCGTATAAAAAAAATATCTAAAAGCTAAAATTAGCCTAAAAACACATTAAAGTCTTGTCTAATTACATAATTATTTCCATATTAATCGGATAACAAAATATATATACATTGATGTTAATTAATATCGTATTAATAATATTTTTTTGGCAGATAAGCCCATTAACTTTATTATCTATAATTAGAGACTCATCAAATTAAAATTTAAATAGAAAATATAACTTAAATTATTAAAAAAAATCAAAAACATATCCAATTTTATTTAAAATTTATTATTTTTTGTAATATTAAGCTATATATTAATCACACTTTCAATTAATAATATAATTTATTGTTTTTATAAAACCCATTTATGCTGAAATACGCGTCGTATTAAACAAATATAAATTTTTTTTGAATTTGTTGTAAATCTGGGAGATTATCGTAGAGGGGTCTAATCTCATTAATGAAATTTTTTCTAATCTCATAATTCGAGAATAAATCACCAAAAAAAAGAATAAATTTATTTTTTTTAACTTGAAATAGGATCTAAAAAGAAATATTGTAAAGAAAAGATACCAAGATTTGTTTAAAAAGCACTTTTTTATATCTTTATTGACATATAATAGTTAAGTTTAACTATAGTCAATGTTTTAAAAGTAAAATTTAGGTCTAATCTTGAAAATAATCTCAAATATGCCCAAATTAGATTTATACTGCAGTATTCCCTATTTTTATTGGATATTTTGTAAAACTGAAAAATTGGACCATCTAATTTAAATGAATGCGAATAATTTGTAAATTTGGCTTGTCTTAAATTTTTTTTATATCATAATAACTTTGTGAAATATAAAAAACAAGAGAATTTTTTTTGGTATTAAATAGTTGGTTATAGCTCTATAAATTTTCTTTTATTTAAGGTTAATACTGATATAGATGTATTATCTCTATAATACTGTAATTGAAAACTCAATAAAATAATCCCTCAAAAACGATTTTTATAAAAAAAATATGAGAAAATGTATTAGTATCATAATAGGAAAATTATATTAAAATTACTATCTTTTTAATAAAGAAAAGATCAAATTATAAATAGTTATCTTTTATTTTCTTCATAAAAAAAAATAAAAATAGTTCAAATTATTCGAATCACAAAAAAAAAACTATCAGTAAATTAAAAATTATATTAGCATCTATAAACTCTATTTTATGTGTAATAATAAAAAAAAAATTTAGCTATTCGAATAAAAATTAATATTTTAGTTTATTGAGATATTAAGATGCAAGAAGTGTTTAAATTAAATATAAGTTGTCTGGATGAATGAAAATAAATTTACATATTTCCAAATTTTGTATTTTAAGATATATAATATATTATTAAGTGTTACTAAATTTTAATACATTAAAATTATCAAAACTGATATAAAATAAAAATTATTCCTAGAAAATTTTAGATTTAGAAAAATTTTTAAATCTCGAAAACTTCAAAATTGATATTGAAATATTAAAGTATAATTTGAGATTTAGTAGAATTTCAAACGCCTATATAATATTATTATTATGGTATCAATCGTTAAAAAAATATCATTTCAAAGATCTTGATAACTTTCAAGAAACTAATGTGATTTGATTATTTTAAAAAAAAATAATTGTAGGGGGGAAGGGCATTTTTATATTATAAATTATATTTGTATTTCACTGGAAATTTTCGTGATTTTTTTTCAGGATTTTAGTCCATGAATCTTCAATATTTTTAGCGTGGTTATTTAAATCATTGCATATTAATTATTTATTTATTTCCAAATTTTAGTTTATGGACGCGTTAAAACTTTTACAGGTATTGACGAAAGTATGAAAAATTAATAGCCAACTTGCAAAGTAAATATAGATAAAAAAAAAATCAGCAAGCACCATGAACTAATATCGGTTGTTAATGAGCCAATAATGAGACGGATGAGAGTAGTATTAAATATCTTTCATATTTCTTCCATTTATTATACTTTTATAATACTTTTTCCTAATATTTAAATATTGTTAATAAATTGCCTATTTTTTTTTTTTTAAAAAAAATGATATTAAATTACCTTTTTGGAAATTTTAAAATTAATTAATATTGCATTAAACTTTGACCGAAAAAAAAAAAGAAAACCTATGTTACGCCGTATAATTTTTTTAAAGAAGAAAAATTCAAGCGAATTACAAGAAAATTCCATTTAAACCGAAAAATATTTACAAGATATTTTTTATAAATTATATTTATGTTTTTTTTTTAATTTTTATAAATAAATTATAAGAACCACAGATTTTTTTGCTTAAATCCTTAATTTTACTTCTCAGAATTTCGAAATACCACTTTTAATTGCCAATATTTTTAAAGAAACGACACTATTAATTTTCCCGTGATAATCTCCAAGAAAACTGATCTAAAATTTATAAAAAAAGTAATTAAATACGAAGCTGCGACTGAAATTCAGTGATAAATAATAGGAAATATTGATTTTATATCTTTTTGGAAGCATTTCTAAATTTATCAAAATAAGCTTCAATTATTCTCATTTTTACTAAAAAACATAAAACTTATCATATAATCTAATTAAATAAAAAAAAATCAAATAATATTTTTAGCAGTTTTCGAAAATATAAAATCTTTAAATTCGAGTAAAAATGTACTTTTTTATCTTATAAATTTATTTATCTGTTTATCTTACGGCTCTTGCTTAATTTGAATTCAAATTTATTAATTAAGTTCATAAATAAAATTTTAAAATAATTTTTTCGAGATTTATTCGGGTTTATGTATATCTTAATGTGAAATATCATATATTCAATATGGAATTTGAATATTTATTTAAAAAAATTTAAATTATTCAGATCTGTTTAATTCAAAATTAGGATTTGGATTGCATATTCAATATAATCAAATGAAAGAAGGGATAATTAAAAATCGCGAGCATCATGGGCGTTAAACTATAAAAAATGTAACTTATCTTATTTTTTATCAATACCTCTTTTAGAAAATTGTGAGTGAAAATGAAGCTGATAAAACTATGGGATGTATTTTGATGAGAATTCTTTAGAAATTTTTCAACTCTATTTTTTTAAAAAACTTTTTAAAAGAAAAATCTGATTTGTGAGAATTAAAAATAAATATTATATATAAAATTGTTAATCTAATAAAAATCAAACCACAAATTTTTAGCATATAATTAATTCAGATAATAAAAAATAGATGATGATTTCAACATTTTATATATATATTTATTATATTTTTATCATTTGGGATTGTAAAAAAAACATTAATAAGAAAAATTGTTTTATTTTATTACAATTTTATACTTCTGAATATATATATGCCGAAAGTTCATAAAATATACATTTCATAAAAGAAATATTTGAAAAAAATTTTTTTTTTCAGAGATGAATATTTAAAACTTTAATTGTATTAGAAAATAGTGTATAAAAAAAAATTTTCCTGATTCTTTTATCCGACAAATAAAAAAATTTTATCAAAAGTTTTAATATGCTAATTTTTCAAGATCTGAAATCTACATTTATCTAATTCATATGACTTAAGAACCTATTAAAAAATATTTTTCAATTTAAAAAATTAATATTTGCACAGTTTATTAAATTAAATTTTCCACAAATTTCATTTTTATATTAGCTTTTTTGGTAATTTGATTTTAAAGCTAAAATTCTAAAAAAACTTTCCATCTTTATTCTGCTTGGTAAAATTTAATTTACATATCTATAATAATAGGCAGTAAATTTTTAATTCCACTTTCAACATAATCCATATTTATTTCATTTAAATAGAAATTTTTAAATCAAAAAGTAAAAATAAATAAAAATTTCCTAATTTACCACATCAAGAATTTATCAGCTAGTTAATTTTCAAAATTAATTATTAAAATAATATACTTATATATAAATTAAATAGAAATTCATCCCCAGATGAAATAAAAAATTTACATTCCCAGTAATATTTATCATTTAAATATTTTTAGAGCATCCAGTTTAATATTCATATTATAAATATAAGATATTTTTTATCAATTATATATATATCATTATCGGTATTTTGAGGCTAAGATTGATTGTGCTAAATTTTATTTAATCCTGAATTGAATATGTATATTTTTTGTAAATTTTTTATTGTTCTATAGAAATTAATATCGATTTAATATCTATACGTATAAACAATTAAATTATAATAAACTAAAAAATTGAAAATTAGAAACATAGGAAAATAATAATATTTTGTATTTAATAAAAAAATAGCCAAAATATGTTTAAAATAAAGTAAATTTGTAATTAATTCTTCACATTAATCACTATAGTGTCTTAAGATAAAAATAATATCGAATATCGAATCAAAATGATAATGATTAAGAGTGATTAATAAAAGGTTAACGAAATAAATAGAATCAAATTTGATTGAAAAAAATCAAGCTAAGTAAGTTTGAATTAAATTGTGCTAATACAAATCAAAAATTAAATTATGCTTCAAATTAAGAAAAAAAAAAATCAATTTAGGTTTACACAGGTAAATATTAAATCAGATTAGATAAAAAAAGGTTATAAATCTTTCAGATCCAAATTTTTGCGTGCTCCTATTAGTGGTTTATAAAATTTTTAATTTTCTCAATTACTTGACTTATCCAGCATTGTATAAATAGTTTTTCTTTATAGATAGCATCGAATAAAAAATAAATGTTATTATACCACCATCAGTTTTGAAAGGGTTAAACTTGATAAAATAAAGTAAATAAATAGCACTTAAAATACAAATTTATACAAGGTTACATATCTTTAAACCAAAATTTTTTTATATAACCACACAAAAGCGGATAAAATACCATCTTTTTAGACCATTTTTGAAATAAAAATCTAAAATTAGTATGATTTAATGATTATGGAAATCAATTTATGTATAAGATGGTATTAAATAACCCTAAAAACCCTATAATTTTTATTTTTGCTTTTGATAAAATATATCAGTCTGACGAGGCAAAAGCTGCGTCAATTTCATGGGTAGAACATTTCCTGATAAATATGAAATTTAATATATTTTTATTTTAATTGGCCAATATTATTTATTTATCAGATCAAATTGTTTCATCTTTTTTTGATTTTTTTACCTAATTTGATTTAAAATTTACGCGAGTATAACACATATATATTTTTTTACTTAAATTGGCACATAAATTTTCGTTTGGTTCTTATTAACACAATTTGATTATTTTCAATCAATTTTGATTTGATTTAAAATTTAGCCTTAATAGAAATTTGTATGTTATTAAACTTATTTATCCTCATTTATCAATATTAAACCAAATATTAGCCATTGGCATATTTAATATTAACAAAATTTATAACTAATAATTTATTCACAAAAAATTTCATTTATATAAAATTTATTAAAGCTTATCTATATCTTAACAAAAAAAACTACAGAGGATTATTATTTTTTAATTATTTATAAATAATGGACAAATAATTTTATAAACCCCCACCCCCCTACTAATACGAAATATAAAGTAATGTAAATTTAAATTTTTTTATGATGAGTGTGGCTGTGAGAAAATGAAATTTTAAAATCTCTATTATATTACTACTTAGCATTGGCCAAATAATTTTTTTATGCTTGATAACCTATTAAATAAAATCCGAAAATGATTATGCGATTAAATAAAGATAAATAAATGAAATTCAAAATAATCTTTAACAATTTTTATTCAAAAAAACATAAAAACATATACATTTGTCCATTATAATCGTTTCTTAAAAAAGGTATATGTTAGATCATACCAAAAAAAAAAAAAGAATTACACTGTTTTACTAGAAGTTATTTATAGCTACATGACATAGAAATTTTCTTGGATAAAAGCTATAATAGTTATCCCGATTTAAAAAAACACTGACTAATAATAATATAAAGGCCTCAATTCTGAAAAAGGTAGAATATACGGATTTAAAATGTGTTTTAATTAGGTAAGTGATATGTAAATTTTTATTATTTTTATTATTTTTACTTTTGATTAAGCTTTTAAATCTAATCACGTTTATGAATGGAATGTTTAATTCTATTGCTAAAAAGTTTGCTATTGCTAATGATTTTGTTTTTTTTATGCGTTAGAAACAGGATATACTTTCGAATTTAATTTTGATTTCTCATTTGTATCAACACTTATTTATTCTTTAAAATTTAAAATTTTCTAAACTAATCCTAAAAAATGTATTTTGATGATTAATAAAATAGTTATAAATTAATAAATTTAAAAATATCAATTTTATCATTATTTTTTATATTAATTATATTTTTATTCTTAAATCAATTCAATAATGCAAATTAAATAAATTTAAATAAAAATTTAGTAAAGATGGAAAAAATTGGAGTTTTTTTTACCAGCTTCGCTTATAATATATGTGAACTATGGGGTTTTTTTTGAAAATAAAAAAAATATTATAAATAATATTATCTTAAAAGTGATGAAATAAAATTTTTATTTACCTATAATTTAAAATAAATTTTAAAAAATGCATAATATCCAACTCAAATATAGGCCAAATGGGCATATTGTAAGGAAAAAGTAAAAGAAACATGTGTTATTATTACTTATGTGTTAGGACTGGAAATGATTACTCCTAGGGTAAGTTTCGTTGGTATAAGGTTTTTATTTAAGAGCGTAAAAATTTATTTTAAAAAGGGTAAAGAGGTAAATAATACTAATACTAATATAAAGTGGGTTCGAAATAAAAGATTAAACGACTTACATTTTCCTCAATTAGGAAAAGGGTTTTATTAAATAATAAATTTTTTGAGCTGGCTTAAAGATTTGTTTTAATAACTGTAGTGTATAGTGCCAAACTATACGCTACAGTCAATCCTTGAAACGTTAATTAATCAAATATTTTAACTGTGATTCCCATTGTTTGGGATAATCATTATGTGGTGAGAATGTAATTATTACATTATGAGAGTATTTTTTTAAGTTAAATATTAGTATATATAAAAAAATTTAAAAAAAGAGCATAGAGTTTAATACCCAATGATCCTTAATTATTAAAAAAAAATTTAATTTACTATATCTAACGCAAATGAGCGTTAATTCGATAAAAAAATAATAAAAGTGTGCTAGAAATCGAAAATAATGGTAGCAGGTTAGAAAACGCAAAGAATCTCAGAAAAGCATCCAAAAATTTACAAGTTAGAAATTATACTCACAATTGAACTTATAAAATAAAATAGAAGAAACAAAAGTAAAAAAATCTAACGTGAACTTAAAGCTCTTAAACTCTAAATTAAAATTTATATATTTGACATTTTATTCTTTCGTCAAAGAGGTTTTTTAAAAGGGGTTTTAATTTATTTTTAAAAAAATAAGTGCGATTTAATGGTTATAAATGAAATTTTCATTATTTTTTATAGAAATTAATAGCATCTAACAAAATAGTGTAGCGATTTTGCTTTCAATTCTATGATTGAGTATAAAATAATTTTATAAAAGGGAGGATTTAAATGGGTTAAAATAAGAATTTTTTTATAATGAGATGGCTAAAAACGATTAAAAATCGCCCTATTTTCTACGGTATATTTTAAATTAAAACAGATAGAAAATTTCTTATTTTTTTTTGTTAAAAAAAATGAGATAAAGCTCTTAAGAAAACAATAAAATATAAATATCTATAATATCGCAAAAAATAATATTAGATTAAATTTCTGATAAACTCTTAAATACATAAAACGTATGCACAATTTTATTCAGGAAAAAAATTATAATATCTAAAAAAATAATAAAACATATATTCTCGATGTATTTTCTTATTAAAATAAAAAAAAATTATAGATTAGCTTTTTTTATTTGAAAAAATATTGAATGAATATTACTTTTTAAATAGATCTATTTATTATAAAGATGAAAATAAAACCAATATATTAATTAATTTAACCACCCCCCCCCCCAAAAAAATTATTTAAAATGGTTAAAAGTCATCTTTATTAAAAATGATAAAAATTTCTGTGTATTTCTAAAGAACCATTATTTATCATAATTTTTTTTGGCTTTAATCAGTAGATAAACCTGGAAATTTCAGCAAATCCTGAAAAATATGTATAGAATCTATTTTTTACAAGTCATTTTTGACCGAAATTTTTTTGAGACAAGAACATTGGCTATTTTTTTTCTTTTATCTAAAAATTAACATAATTTATAATAAATCACCAATAACATTTTATAGAGGTGCTCTTTCGTGGTTTCGCAAAGATTTTATCTAATAGATATGCCTCATATTTATCCTTTCAAAACAATTGTGAAATCATAGCCACCACTATCCAATAATTAAAATATTTAATTTACTATAGTTCCTAACAATTGAATAATCCTAATTATCGATCAATTAAAAAATAAAAACTGGAAAAAAAATATGCTTCAGTATATTCCTGAGTCATAAAATAGAATAAAAAGTATAAGATCGTCTTTTGGGACAGCGAATGAATTAATAAATTACTAAAAAATTCCAATAAATAATATAAATAAATTTATGTGGAATTTTCTCGGATTCTGTGAACAGAAATCACAAGTGAAAAATATATTCTATACATATTTACCAGAATTTGTAGAAATTTTCTGATATTATCTTTTTTTTTCAAAATTTTGAGAAATAAAATCATTTGAACATTCAAAAAAAAACTTTTTTAAATAAAAATTTTAAATCCTTTATAAAGAGGTTGTAATATAGTTTAAAGTGAATAAGTAATCAATTTTTTATTAGTAATAAAAATTTTCTTTCTATTTTATAAGCAATTAATAAATGTGTTTCAGAAAATTAACCCCAGCCCCAACATAATTTGGAATCCAATTGTAAATATGAGTACTAAAATTCGATAAAAGTTGAAAATAAAATCTAAATAAATATATTTAAAATTATAAGAAAAGTTTAAATATATCAAGATTAAATATAAATAAATTTATTATTATAAATTTATTCCATAAAAAAGTTTTTTAATTAGTCAGAGAACTTTTTTTCATCTCAATGCTTATTCTAAAACCTCATTATCATATTCTAAAACGTAAAATTTATGGTAGATATTTATTAAAAGGATTAAATATATTTAAAATAAAGGGGGGAAATGTGGGATAAAAATTAGATGAAAACAGAAAGCAATCATATAATTTTACCTAAAATTTAATAAAAATCAGAAATATATTAAAAAATATTATGATAAATTTAAAAAAAAAAAAATTTAAATTTAGAAAAATCGAAATTTATCTATACAAAGTTAATTTATAAAAAACGAAATCTAATATTGATGATAATATTAAAATAATAGTATATAGTAAAAATCTCAAAACTGCTTACCCGCTTATCAAAGAGAAATAAATTTGGTATATTTATTAAAAATAACTTTATTATAAAAGTATAATTTAACATTTTACTAAATAATAATATCTGTTCAATAATCATGATAATTTAAAACTTGTTTTTAAATTCATAGTTTATTTATAATATCGAATATACTTCAAATTTACACAAGTATATTGATAACAATTTATATTTTTTATAGTAATTTTTTGGGTTTTCATTCATTATTTAAAATAATCTTGAAATTTTTAATACAAGTGATTTAATGTATGAACTAATAAAATAATGGTTAACCCAGATGCAATAATTTTTAAACTTATTAGCTATATTGATACGTTAAAATGAAGTTTTAGAGATTTATAATCGTTAAAACCTGACAATTAGATATTTAAAAAAAAATTATAAAAGTTTGGATTGGAGAATGTATAATTAGATTCGTTATGATAATAAATAAATTCTTATAAAATTGAATGATTAATGTCTTCATATAGAAACATAGAAATTTTTTGAAATTTAGTATAAATTTAAATTAGTCAATTTTTTTTAGATTTTTTGATTCAAATTATCCAAAATCAAATACTTGGACCAGCCAAAAGGTCTTTTTTTTTATTAAAAAGTCTTTTTTCACATAAATAAAATTATAAAAATATTATTTTATACTATTCTACGCAAAAAAAATTAAAATATTTATTTATAATTTTTAAAAATTTTAAATGCATATATAAATATACATTATAACTTGTATAAAAATTAATTTTTTTAAAATGTATTATTCATGCAAAAAATATGATAAAATTATAAATGATATTTTTTTAAAGATTTTTAGCAATGGAGATAAATTATATCTAAGTTTAATATTTTAAAATATTCATGACTAAATACTTAAGATTTGATTAAAAAAATATTGTAAATATAGTTTGTGTATCCCATTTTTGTATCAAAATAAAAAAAAATTATTTATTAATCTTAATATTGACCATATTTAATATTATAAAATATTCCCAAATATATTTATTTATTTATTGGTTAAGATATACTTTAGAACTTTAACTCCAAAGGGGTGTAAGGAAAAAAATATTAAACAGTATTCAAACATGCAAAATGGCGAGATTAGTTAAAGTTAATAAAAAAGTATCTAAAACCAGTTTTTCATTAATTGTATAATTTAATGTTTTAAAAATTAAAAAATTATGTAACATTATTTATAAAATATTCATTAATATTTTTCATATTAAATAAATTATTTGTCATTAATAATTTGAAAAAAAAGCGGGAATTAAATTGATCTATAAATACTATACAAGACTAATCTGATTAAAACTGATTAGATTTTCTTTTTAATTTAAATTTCTAATCAGAAAAAAAAGCACAATGAACTTAATTTTAAATAATTATTTTAAAAATTTTTTTGCAAATAGTTGCCTGTCGAACACATTATCTCTAAAAAAATATTTAACATCAAAATATCCTTATAAATTTTTTTATAATTGCAAAAAATAATTTTCAATCAATTAATTTCAAGATCGATATTTTTATTTCAAAGAAAAAGTATTTTTTTAAAAAAATTGTTTTATAAAAAAATGACAAAAAGTAAACAGTATAAATTTTTTACGTCTTCATATAATTGAAAATATCATTGATATTGTAGTCTAATTATATTTAAAACCGAAATACATACCATTTAGACTATTTTTCAAATATTGTTAAAACCTTCCAAAAAAATTTTGGTACTGGTTCATTTTTATTATTAATGTATTAAATGCTAAAAAAAATGAACCAATTTTTATTAATAAAATAAAAGAAAAAATAAATTTTATTGATTTTTACTGTTATTTATATTTATAATGATTTTAGTTCAAAGAATGTCATTATTGGAAACAAAATTATAAATTTTCATTTAATTCTCCTTCTCATTTAGTTCATAAATTCTATATTCGACAAAATATATGTAGAAAGTTTTCTTTTTATAAAAATAAAATAAAATGGTCATTAGTTATATTTTTGGCCTATAAATAAACCCATAAATCAGTTATTTTTGTCAATAATATGGATAATTTTTGGGTTTTGGCAAATTATTTTTTTTTCTTTGTCTCATTTTTAAATCTGTTATTTTTATTAAAAAGATTTCTTTACATTTTATTTAATATTTTTACTACATAAAATTTTGAAGTCTAAAAATGATGTGAAAAAAATAATAGATTTTAGGGTTTAAGAAATTTTTTTCTAAAAAATCAAATCTTATTTTAATATTTTCTAATCATTAATTCATTTATCGAAAAAAAATTTAATCTGAAATCCATATCCAAAAAAATAACTGGGGATTATCCTATTTAATTTAATGGGTTATAAGGGATTTCTTATATAATTGACCTTAAAAAGAGAGTTTTCTAGGAATTGAGGGTTGAGTATGAATTTTTTTTTTAAAAAAATACTCAATCTTGTGTTATCGAATAAAAGTAAGATTTTTTTTTATATATTCTATTTTAGATTATAATATATTTAATCTAATTTTTTAAATTTAATATTTTTATATGATTATTTAAACAAATTCCAATCTCTAAATTTATGATAAACTGAATCAATAAAATTTAATTATATATACTTTGCTTTTCTTAGATTGCTTTTCAAAATATATAAATTTATTATTACCATTTTTTAGCTCTATTTTATGATTATTTTTTAAAAAAAATAACGACTCTTTCGGAAGAAAATAGAAATAAAATTATCTAGAAGGTTATAGAATGATTCAAACTATATAAATGTTAATTGAATATCAAAAAAAGGACTTTTATTCAAGAAATTTATTTTTTTAAATCATTGTAATTTTAAAATAGAATTTTTCAAAAAAATAAATCTATTTCGACGTTTTAATTTAACCCAAAATAAAACTTAAATAATATTTTATTGATTTTAAATTATTTAATTAAGATTTTATGGACAATTTTTGGACATGAATAACTCAAAATAAGGTATTTTATAGTAAAAAAATTTTTTTTAAAAAAAGTTTGAATTAATTTTAATTTTATCAAAAAAATATAACTTAATTTTCTAGAAACATAAGAATATTTTAACAAATATAATTATGTGATTTTATGAAATTCAATTTTTTTTTTACATAAAAATTTTAGTTTAAAGATTCTTATATCAACAATTCTAGTAACAATATATTTAATTCTTGAAATTATTATGTTTATTTTTATTTATTAATGATTCATAAAAAAGAAAAATTCTATTTAAAAAACTAATTTCCGAAAATTTTTATTAATTATCGATTTTTATAAATAAAAATAATTTTAAAACACTGTTAATATTATTAAAAAAATGTTAATCAATATATCGAATAAATGATAAAGTTAAATTTTTCGCCTAAAATATTTAATATAGTTAATCTATTGTTAAAAAATATGAATAAATTTAAAAGAAGTCATAAAGAAAAAAAAATCAAATTAAATATTTTAAAATTTTAATTGATATTTTAAGATATTTTAAGACTCTAGTATACAGATATTTAAGATAGTATTGTACTTGTAAGAGTAGCTCAAAGAGATTGGGCTTTATTTTATAAACAGTTTTGTAATAGTTATCATAAAATTTTCTATTCTATTAAATAAATAATATTTTTTTTATATTTTAATCGATTATGCTGATTCATTTCTCTTTGTATTAAGGGTAAAAAAGCACATCAATTTTTACTCAATTTATCATGTAATAATTATATGGATAATTAATAGGTATAATTTTATCAATTTTTTTAGCGATGATGTAAATTAAGTAGAAAACATTTGTTTTAATCGAATATATTTACAGAATGGCATATTTTTTGTGTTATAAAATTGAGGAAGAGGAGTGGGAGTTGTGAGGTTTTGCTTCAAATGTTTTAATAAAATTTTCAAGAAAAAAATATTTTAATTTAAAATAAATTTATAATCTATGGTCGAAGATTAAATAAAATAATACGTTAAATATGCGATTTTTAGAAATTTTCAAATAAAAAATGGGTTTTAAATTGAATTTATAGATAAAAAAATACATTATAAATAAATATTTATATTTCTCTTGTAAAGAATCGTATATATTAACAGAATATAAATTTTAATTTTAATTGATTAAATTTTTTGAATATATAATAATGAATTTAAAATCAAGCGAAGTAAATATAAATTTATTTGAACTTGATAAATGTCAGATTTATTTTTATCGCGTAATTAAACCGAATAATTACAGTAAAAAATATTCACATTTAAAAATGAAATGAAAAAAATTGATCTAGTAGAATTTAGATTAAAGTTCATAGATTTAAATGAAAAAAAAATCGAAAAATTTAATAACTTACGCGAAAAAAAAAATAACTTAATAAAATTCTAAAATATTAAAATTTTAATTACAAAAATAGAAGTCAAATGGAAAGTTATGTATTTTTGAGATTTTTATATCAGCTCTAAAAGCAGAAATTTTTTTTTATTTTTCATAAAATTTTTTTAAAGATTTATGGAAAAATAATAATATTCGTCGTTTTAAATATAAATCGTCGATTCTTAATGGAGAGGGCTTTTTTTTTTATATAGTTTTTACCTCAAAATAAATTGATATAATTTAACCAATCAATAATTTAATTTTTTTTTAATTATTTCTATTGATCAAGATAAAAAGGCGTCTTAATTTCTAATACACTAAATAGTTATTTTAATAGCGATTATTGCATCTTATTTTTTTTAATATAGTTTTTAACTTTTATTGGAATTAAATATTGATTTAGATTTTTTTCTTAATCAGGAAAATATTAAAATTTGCGTCCTCGTGCAGAAAACGACATATTTTAGTTGTATAAAACTGAGATTCTCTCTGGGAGAAGAAATTTAATTAGAAAGATTTTAATACTTTAATAATTATAATGTAAAATAATAGTATTTTTTATAAAAGCTTTGGATCGTTTTAAATGGGATTCAAAATAAATATATTAACTTTAGTGAAAAAATATATATTTTATTAATGCTAATAATTTTTCCATTTAAAAATCTTGGTATGGTTAGAATTTATAATATTTGATTTTTAAAATAATGAAAAAAGGGATTTATAAAAATTATGACCCATATATATTTAATATGTATATAATTAGAATACATAAAATAATTTTTGTAATTTATATTTATTTATTTTTCTTTTAAAATATTAACATTTACCTTCAAAACCATGATATATTTTAAAAATTTCGTGTTTTTTGTAAGAGTGAGATTTCATGTTTTTTACAAGATTAGATAAGCTGCTTTCATGTGACTTAAATGATCTTTATTTATATATTTAATATATTTATAAAATTGAAATATTTTTCTTTTTAGAGCTTTCAAAGGTTAGAAAATTCTAATCCGAATAATAAATACTCAAAAATACATAAGAATAATGAAAATTTATATACATAAAGGGTCAAAAATAAGTTATAAATATCATTTTAAATTTTTTCTACTATTTACTCATGTTTTCTAAGGTTATAATTTTATTGGGTTAATATCGAATTCTCAGAAAGATGGAAAATTACAGTTTTTATTGCAAATTTATAATTAAAAACAAAATCATTTTAATAAAATCATTTTTAATTTTTAATTTGAAAGTAATAGTTTTTTTAATCACTTTTTAATGATGATTTAGATTGTAAAATAGATTCAAATTCGGTTAAAATAATCAAATATTCAAAACTTATTCAAAATGCCTTGAAAACCCCAAAAATCAATTTTTGCATTAAATTAAGTAAAAAATCATTTTAGATATATATTTGTAAAATTTAAAACTGTTCAAGAAAAAGAAAAAATTCAAAAAATATTCGAGCTTTTATCATAATATAAATTTTATTGGCCATTAAAAATTTAAAAAGTAAAAAATTATCCTTTTAGTAGTGTAAAGTTATACGTTGAGAATTTTGCAAACTTTTATTTATAACAGAATTATAGATTAGATGAAATATATAATATATATCTTTTGAAGGTTATAAGGTTGTTTAAATCATTTGGTATCAAATTTTAAATGAACTAAACCCCAAATTATAATATCATAATTATTTTTGATTTTTAATCAAAAAATATTCTTAATTATTTTTATTAATCCATTTTTTTATTATAAAAAATAAATTTTATGTTTAGCGGATATTAAGCTTGTATAAATTTAAACCATGAATACTCGTGGTTACATTTTTAGTATAGGGTTTAGCAAAAAAAAATTATCTAATCTGATTTAAAATTAACTGGCGGAAACCTAATGTATTTATTTTTTACTTAATTTTTTTAAAAATCATTTTTGTTTTCTATGAACAAGATTTGATTCTAATTTTACTAGTATTATTTTTTCTTATCAAATTTTAATATGTTTTTTTTAAATCTTAACTGTAGTATAAATAGAGACCAAGTTATGAGCTATATAATATTATAAATAGAAAATTTTGATTTTGTAACTCATATTTAATCTAAAAAGAACATATAAAACAATATTAAAATATTTTTCAATAATTTAAAATATAATTTTTATTTAATGTTAAGTATAATCGGAAATTATCAATTGAAATCCATATATTTTTTTTATTTTTTCTAAAAAATTAATAGCTAAATTTTATATCATACTGAAAAATCATTAAATTTAATTATAATATAATATTTTAATAAGTTTATAAAATAACTGTTGTATTATAAAAATATAAATATTAGTCTTAATAACTGTATAATAATCTTAAACAACCATAAATTTATTTATTTTTAAATTGGAAATTTTAAAATTTCTTATTTTCTTATTGTCTAATATATTTTTTACATTAATATAAAGTATAAAACCTATTTAATATATGTATATAAATATATAATATTATTTTTTAAATTTAAATTTTTATTTTTAAATAAAAATAATCTGTTAAAATTTTTAAATAAAATTTAAATGATTTTCATTTTATTTTATATTACTTGATTCTATAATAGAATTATTAACTATCAAATTAAATAAAGTGATTTTTCTATGATTTTAGGATAAATTCAAAAACTGTAAAATTGTTTTTTTATATATTCAAGAAGCGACTTTCAACGGAATATTTAAATATATTTTATCACAAATGAGTAAATCACCCTTATTGATTCATTCTAGAAAATTATCAGGAAAAAACAAAAATAATCACAGATTACCTTAGTGTTATAATAAATTATTTGTAGTAAATTTAAATAGCTCAGAAAATTAATTTATATGTTTAATATGGATAAATATAATAGGTTTAGAGATATTATTATAAAAATTTAATTTTCTAATTTTAGATATAATATTTTTAAAATGCAGTTTTATTGAAAAATGTGAATAAAAAAATAATTTAAAAAAAATATTATGAATTTAAAAATGGAATCAAATCTAATATAAGAAATCCAATATTATTGATTTAATAATAATAAATTTATTATTATTATTATTATTATTGATATAGGTTTTTATTATTAATTTCTTTCATAATATATATTTATTGAAGATTTTTATTTTATAAAAATTTGGTTGAGATTGTTTAAAGAGGTTAAACCATTGTCTTTACTTTATGGATTAAAATTTAAATAAATTTTACTATTATTAATTAGCAATATAATCCCAGAGTCGCATAATAAATTTAATTGGACTCTAATTATTTTTTAGAATTATTTTAAAAAAGCAATAAAGATTATATTTAAGCATATTAACTTCTTTATGATTAAAAACTACCGATTAAAAACATAATATTCACTGAAATAAGTAAAAATCGAGATTTACTCAGATATATAGTCATTTTTTTTAAAATATAGCATTGATAAAAGATAAATATAAGTAACAAAATAATGGTAAATTTGTAAAAAAATCGATTTTTAATTTTAAAATTTAAATTTTAAATGGTTTATATACGAAAAAAATGTATAATAATTGATATATAATAAAAAAATGTATAATAAATTTAGAAATGGATTTAAAACCCCTTAATTCTAAGTGAAAAAAATATGATTTTTCGAGTAAATATGCGCCTTTAATGAATTCTAATCAGATTTGTACTAATATAAAGACATAGATAAATTGAAATTAAAAGACCTAAAAAAAATTGATAAATAAATAAGGTTTGTTCTTATATTTCCCTTTATTAGAAATAATAAATGCACAAAAAAAATATTTTTTACTTTGATTTTCTCATCCGATTTGTTAAAAATGGGTATAATTATGTTATAAGAATATTTTTACAAGATTATGCAAATAAATACCTTTATCATAATTTGATGTAAGTGTTTATAAATTTTTAAGATATACTAAATTAGAGATGATTTACAAGAAAAAAATTATATTATTCTTTGAGTAATTGACACCAAAACATATATCACAATTTTAAAATTTATTTGAATAATATATTCAAAAATGATTCAGATAATGAATTTTAACAATAAATTATTTCAAATAGAATTTGAAAGAATTTAAAAGGGTAAATTTATAAATTTAATAATTATTTATTAATAATTTATTAAAGCAACTTTTTGCTAAAGGTTTATATTTCAGTTTTATAGAAATGTTATATTTTTTTTTTAATAAAATACTTATAATTTATACTAGATTTCAATAAAAAATCAAAAATTACTCTATAATGCTCAAAAATTCAGCGACATGGACTTGTTTGAAACTCTGATTTTTTATTAAAGGACTCAAAAATATTTTTAATATAAAATTAATCTTTTAAAATATATAGTAAAATTTAAGCTTAATGGATTTAGATTGATATAATTTTTTATTTATTGATAGATTTTAAGTTTTGAGTCGTAAATTTAAAATAATAACCCATATTATAAATACGTTTTGTAAATTTTAAATAATCATTTATTAATACATAGCATAAATTCAATCGGAAAATATTGTTTTTATAATTTTAAGGTATAAAAATTTTTAATTTAAATAATTGATTTATTTAATTATAAATTTATAATAATATTTTATTTTTATTTATCAAAAAAACTAAAATTTTAGCATGAAATTAGGAAAAAATGAATTTAATTATTAATAATCGGGTTATTTTGGGCCATAGATACCTAGAATGATCAATAAAAATAGCTAATGATATATACTCTTAATTCTCTTATGTTTCTTTTGTTAAAATTATCCTTAAATCGTGGTTTTATCTCTAATTTAGCGTGTCCAAATTGCTTGGAACATATTATAGGATGAATATAGTAAAAAACATCTAATGAAAGTATTTTATTGCTCGAAAATATATATAAAACTGTTAATCTCCAATATAAATTATTTTCAACGTTTTAATTGTAATCTAAAAATATAATTTTTTTTTTGCTTATGCATGTATACATAAGCTACATAATCATTGATTATCTGAGTTTTTCTAATTTTTATTATAGGATTTGCGTAAAATATACCAACTTTTGGATATTTTATATTTTTTTGCATAAAAAATTAAATCTCTTTTAAAACAGATTAAATTTAAATAATTAAATATTGTATGATAATAAATCACATTTATCACAAATTAAATTTGTTATATTTTTACATATAATAGGTTAATTATAATCAAAATTTTATTGTTTAAGTTCTGAAACAATTATTGCATTCATTCAAAGAAAGTTTTTCAAGAATTTAAATATTTAAATTATCAAATTATTATATAATTATTTAGTCTAATTCCAATTTTATAAAATAAAATAAAATGCTATCCTAAAATATTCCTGTGATGGAAAGTGGTTTTAATTAATTGGTAATTTTATAATTTATTATTTTCCCCAAAGAATATATAGGTATTTACTGCTTATGATCAAGATAATCTAAAAATTATAATATTGACGTAATAGCCGCATGAACTTACAAAATGTAAAATTTTAATTTAAATAATTTATTCAAAATAAAAAAAGAATAAAAATAAAGCAAGTATTAATTATAAATATATCTTCATAAATTTTGAAAATAAATAAAGCCTCTTTAAAATATAAATACTTTTTTATGATTGCATACGAAAAAAATAGCATTCTTTTTAAATTTTTTATTATACTTCATCTAAATATATTTTTTTAGATATCTTAAAATAAAATTTATTGGTAAGAATATTAAGATAAATATATTCTAAGACAAAAGTTATTTAAATAGCGAATAACTTTCTTTAATCATGTCATTATAATTAAAGTTTTTTTTAAAAATTATATATTATTTAAACATAAATTTAATACTAGTATAAGATTAAAATATTAATAAAATGATTTATGTGTACTTTATGGCTTTAACTCAGAAAAAAAAAAGATTTATTATGTTTATAAAATAGGCTATCATGTTTTCAGCTAGCTTTTAATATTTTTTTCTTATACCTGTGAATCAGTATATTTTTAATTTTAATGGTAAAATGAATATGAGTATCAATACTTTGATGATATCATAATAGTCGCAGATAATATATTTAAAATGAATTTATTTTACATATTATTATACGATTTATATTAATTATTTAATTTTCATAAAAAAAATTCATATTTTTGGTTTATATTTTTGTGTTTTTAAAGAGAATATAATAATATTAAATATTAAAGCAAATTAAAGAAATGATTCAGTTTGAAACCTGGAACCTAGAGTTTAAAAACCAGCCAGAATTGCAAAAAAAAATACTTAATAGAATATATATTTTATAAATAAAAAATTGGCAACAGAAACATCATTTAAATATATATTTAAAAGGTGAAATTGCAGACGAGTAATATTGATTATCTTTTTGAGAAATTTATGAAAGATGTAAATATTAATGAATATTAATCATCAAATATTTAATACTTCTATAATTGCTTTTATCAAATTTCACTTGAATTAACTATCCAATATTTTTTTCTAAATTTAACATAATATACAAAAAAAAGTAAATTTAGCAAAAAAATTATAAATTATAATAATATTCATACTTAATTCATAATTTATAGAACTTTTTTAAAAATAAATAACCCTAATTCAGAGTAATAAAACTTTCAAGAACTAAGTGCGAAAATATTTAAATAAAGAATATGAGTATAAATTAATCTTAATTGGTCGAGAAAATAATCATGTATGAGAAACAATACATTTTTTTGCCTTTTTAAATACATTTTATACCCGATATAAATGAAAGAACCTTTTATTTTGGATAAAATAATTTTTGATATTAAATTTCGTCTTATATAATCAAAATTTTGAAATTTTTATTGTTTTATTTCTAAATTGAAAAAACATTGTTAGTTTTAAACACGATTTAAAAATTATTTTAATTTTGCAATTTGAAGAAATTATTTTATTCTAGAAATGCACTTATAATGTTCAAAAATATGCGAAAATTTTTTCATAAATCGAACGAAGTATATCACGATTTTTAATTTAATGAAACTATTATCTGTAGGAGATTGATTGTTGATATCGTTGATTGTAAAAAACCATTTAAAAAATAAATTAACACAGAAATTTAATTTTTTACAGAAAAATGGTTAGTAAAACCAATATTGATATATAAAGTGACTTTTTTAACAGCATTTACACATAAAATAAAATTAATCCTTGAGGTCTTAATATAAACCGATTAAAAAATACTAAATCCTGAAAATATGTATTAAAAAGGTTATTTAATAAATATATTTATATATTTTCAACAAAAAATTATAGTAATTAATAGTTCAATAAAAAAATTGAGTAAAATTTTTATATTTTAAATATTTTTAATTAAAGATCATAAATATTTCATTTAGTTCAAAATAGAGGGGTTTTATTATATTTTTAGTTTCTTCCACATGTTTTAGAATTGTTTAGGCAAGCTAAACTTTAATTTTTTTTTAATAAAGGTACAAAAAACTTCCAATGGTTTGTGATTCTGATTAAACTTAGTTTATTTTAGTTGTATTTTTAGTTTGTGATTAATAAAAAATAAAATGTAATATTTGTTCTTTTTGCATTTCTCATCAACGAATAATAATAAAATTATTAATTGATTGTTTAATTCAATAACTATAATTTTTAATTGTTTCTAAATAAATTATAATCACTTTTAACTAGATTTTTCTATACTGATTTTTATATATTTTATGCATAAACAAACACGAGTTTTTCCCCTTCATTAAAAACAAAAAATATCTGAGGCATACGAATTTTTGACTTAGAATAAATATCTAAACCAACTGTGATAGTACATATTTTCAGCATTTAGGCTGTTCTTATAAATTTAAATTAACACCGAAATAAATATTTTTATTTTTTCAATAACTGATATTAAAAGAGTTGGTATAAACCAATAAATTGTTTTATTCGTCATTTTTTGGCAAAAAATTAAATTGATACTTGAATTAATATTTTAATTCATTTTTTAAACTTAATAACTATCAAGAATGAATCTCATATGGAACTATTTTCATTAAATTATAAATTGAGGTATATTTCTTTCAATTTAGAAAACAAAAATTGTCTGATTTTTGAAAGATATAAAAGTATTGTTAATGGTAGATAATTTCTTCAAATTATAACATTAAAATATGTTTCATTTTTTTTAAAACATGCAAAGTTATTTCAATTTAATTATAAAGTTATCGAAAATTCAAAATTTATTTTGTACCACGAAAATTCCGATCAAAAATTACTTCATAATATAAAATTTAAACTTTTATTACAATCGAATTCTGTTTATACACAAACGAGAAAAAATTGAATCATGAATAAAGTCACATACAGCATACTCAGTATTTTTTTTAGATAAAAAACAATTTTTAGTATTTTTCTAATGAACAAATCTATCAAAATTGAAATTTCGATTTTAATTGGTTATATATTTTTTTTTAATATTTATAATTTTATTATATTATGCAAAATAATTGAATTTTCGGAAAAGGAAAAAGTTCTTGATAACTTTGAGGTATTAGATAGCTTTTATTTAGACTATAAGCACGATTTAAAGGATGTATATTAAGTTAAAATGAGATTATATAATGATTCTAATAAAGCTTGAAATTTTTTATTTATAATTCTTATACAAATAATATTTTTTATTAAGGGTAAATATTTTTTAGCACCAGTGATAATTTTGATAAAAGAAAAATCTAAAATAAAACTCTTGATACCATTATGATTAAAAAAATATCCGAAACATGATTATCACCTAAATTTTTTCGATATGAATTGGGTGATATATAAAATAAAAATTTGTTTCTTTTAACTTAGTAAAATAAATTTAATCATTAAAATTTTAATGATTAATTTTTATGAGAAGTTAGTAGGCTATTTTTTTTAGATAACTAGGAACTTCAAAGAAAAATTTGAAGGGTTTTCCTGGAAACATTAAATAAAATTTTATCTAAATTTATAAAAAAAAAGTAAATTTTTTAGGTTCAATAATAGCATAACCTTAATCTAATATATTTTACGCAGGAAAAATGCAGCGAGAATATTTTTTGCTTATTTCTTATGGAAATCAAAATTCATAGCCCATAAAGAGTTTTAAAATCATTTTTTACAATACCGAAAAAATAAAAAATATTCAAAAATCTATTAAATCAACTTCTCTTGCCGTAAATATATCCTTATACCTTTTCAGAATTGTTTTCGGTGGATTAGTAAATAGGAAAAGCTCTGTGATTGAGATATTAGGGCAAAAATATGATTTTGAAAAATTATGCTATTTCTTGCACACATCTTAGACCATTATTACCGGATTGAAACTAATTTTAAGTATGATTAGTCCTCTTCCACCTCACATAAGCTCTCTAAATAAAAATTGAAATTTTTTTTTGAGATTAGAAATTTTTTTTTGTCTGATCTGATCACTGCAGATACGAGACAGATGATAGTTACATTCCGATACTTATTCAATCACACCTAGTTTAGAGCGGTGTATTCAACAGTCTCAGATAAGTAATATTTGCTGATTATAATTTTTTTTTGTATTTGATGGATGATTAGTGGATCTGAATTTACACATCCGCATTTTCCAGATGACATAGAATCCTAAATAGATTCCAGGAGTAAAAATTCAAATATTATAATCTTTATTTATTTTTAATCTTTTTATAAACAGTCCAAAGATGGATTATGTGTTATTTTTTAAATTTTTCTGTCGATAATAGTTAAATTATTTTGAATTTTGAAAATTTAACATGTATTTTTTTATCCATTTTGAGATTCAGTCACATAGACTACCACTCTGACCTTAATATGAAAATTTATGACTACATAAACTCAATTATTTAAGGTTTCACACTTATAATATGCGACTTGTAATCATATTTTTTTTTAATAAGAAAATTTTTCTCTCCAGCCCAACTTGGAACCATTTCATTGAATTTGATCTGCTAAATTTGGAAACTATAGGACGTATTTTTCTATTTGAATATATATGTTCTTGACTATTTTACAGATAATTAAAAAATATTTTATGCCGTAAAAGAAAATAAAGATCAAATCTGAAATCCGAAATAAATTTTTATAATAATCCATTGATTAGTTTAGCTCAAAAGAATATAAAAATCAGAAGGTTTTATTGAATTTGTATTCTCTGATTCTTCCTATTTATTATTCATGACTTTATGAAAAAATTCAATTTTTCGTAATTTATTACCAGTTTGAAAGATAAGTAACCAAAATCATCATTTATATACCAATTCAATCTCTAACTTTGAGGCATTAAAGTTTTTTTTATAATAAGTAAATTCGAACACAAAAAAGATAAGTTTTATTGAGAAAGTTTAATAAACCTTTTTAACCCCCAATAAAAATGGGAATTCTTGAACTGCATTTCATTTAGCCATAAATATCGTTAATAAAAAATTAGGATTCTATATATTCCTAAATTTGTCTAGATTTAGGTATTTTTTGAACTTTCTTTTTCCTGAAATGATGAGAAAACAACAATTTAAATTTCAAACTGGTTATAAATATATTATATAAGCCTGTTAATGCTTAAAAACTAAAAAATGATAGATTTTTGAAATAAAAATAATTAATGTGACACTTCTTATAACATGGAAATTTTTTTGGAGTTTTTAAGCTCGATTTTAAGGTGTTTTTTGATAAGTTTTTAGGTTGGGACGCATGATTTATTTTTCATTTAAATGAAAAACAATGAAAAAAATATAAGATTTAATATGAGCTATCATAATTTTTGGATGTTTGGATTTGAAGATCTGGATATTTTGCATTATAGTTTTATATTTCATAAATATGAAACCTATCACGATTATGAGGTCGTAAATTTTAAAATTTAGCCCATATTGTCACGGGTTTTATAACCCTGTTTATTTTGGAGTTGATGTAAAAGCAATAAGATTTATTCGTTCTCAGATAAGTATTATTTATCAGTGATATCTATCAAGACTAGAATTCTATGATGAATTTTGAATTTTTTAGACCTGTAAAATTCTTCTAATTATTTCTTTGTTATTAACAAAAAAATTATGAGTCTATTATTGAATGGAATTCCATGAATCTAAAATATGGCTGATTATAACACGTTTAATAGATAAATGTTTTTTTTTGAAAATGTTTTGCGATGATGCAGTTTATTATAAATAACTTTCTCGAATCAAATAAGATTTTTTCAAATTAGAATTTACTTCTTTTTGAATAACTTTTACTTTCTCTTAAATTATTTATACTTTAGATAAATTTGAGATTCAAAATATTTATTGAATTTAGACAAATATGCAATATTTCATATTTTTTGGGCCATCCAGTTATTTTATTTAATACTGATTTCTCTATGATCTCAGGTTAGGCAAATATCTCGAGATTATTAGAAAAGAGAAGTACAGATAATATAGTCATGATATTAGGACGGATGTTTCTTTGAAATATTTGGTAGGATAGTTAGTAAAAAAATCAAATAATTCGGGGGAAGGGTGCTAAGTAGCCTTCTATATACCAAAATGTGTCCAATATGTTTGGAAAACTCATCTTTGACCTTATCAGCTATTTTAGAGATCCATATAGACCCCATATAGACCCCATATAGCATTAAGTACCCCCACTCTCTTGGATATTTATACAGTCTTTATTTAATAATTTATTTCAGTTTCTTACAATTATAAATTTTCATGGAATGTAAACTAGAATAGAACAAAAATTAAATTTAAAGAACTTTTAAACTAATTTGTACAGATCAAATGCCCTTTTTAACGCCATAAAAACATAAAAATCCAAAAGAAACGGTTTATCGGATTTTGTGTGAGGTTAAAAGCTCGTATACGATAGAATTTAAAATTGAGGAAAATTTAACAACTATAATAAAAAAAATTCAAGACTATTTTATTTATATAATCTTGAAAATATATATATATAAGTAATAAGGATGATTTTATCCTTCAAAGATCAAAAGTCAAATTAAAAATTAAAAATTTAATAAGGTCAGATTTAAAATAACCATACTCCTTTGAATCAATATTTAAAAAACAAAAATGATAAAGGTTATTAATCACTATTTTGATTCTTTTTTCGAAAATAGGAGTTTTAATTTCTATTTCAAATAAATTTAGTAAATCATTTACATCCAAGAATATAATTGGTATTTATAGAACTGAATTTCAAGGTTTATTTTTCTTTTTTTATTGCTGTAACTATACGCTCATACTGATTTATAAACTTTCAGCCACAAAATTAACTTATTCATAATCATTAATTGCTATTTTACCCTCTAGAAGTATTTTTTTAGGGTAATTATTTTTTAAAAAAATAACAAAAATTTATTAAAATTTATCCACCAACTCTTTTCTGATGCTGTTACAGCAAAACTCTCTTAGACACAAGTTAATTGATCTTTTTGGATCGGTTTTATGATTTTTAAGCGATGTATTGGTACATAAATACATTTTTTACAAATATAAAACAAGAGAAAATTTTCAGTGGACTCGCTTATTGCACATATAAGAGATGAAAATCTTTATATTTGCTAATCTTTTAAATCAAATTTATTTTAGAGGCTTTATTAGCTCAAAAAATTTCCTTTATATATCTCAATATAGATTTTTGAGGGTCAAAGTTAAAATGAACAGTAGTATTATCTATAATAAACCTCAAAAAACTCTTCAGAACATAATCTTTGTGAGCAAGATAGTGCCCATTAAAATTTAGCATTAATAGGTGTGATTTATTGTACAATTTCAGGAATGAATCCTATTTTTTTTTTTTAACGGCTTTATTTTATATCCAATACATTTTACTGTTTGTTTACTTTGGTTGTTCTTTATCTTATTTAAATTTATTCTTTTCTCGAGCAGTTTCCATTTTTTTGGATTGAGTGTTAATTTTTTTTATCAAATCAGTTTTTTTTCAAATCGCTCTCTTTTTTCCAATTTTTTACTAAAGTATGCACTTATAAAAAATAAGATAACATTTCTTTCTTAAATATTTCTAATTCTTCTTCATCCCATTTAGAAAATATTACATATCAATAAATAGCATTCCTTGAATTTATATAAAACCTCAAGTAAAATTTATCTAACAGGTTTTCTTAAATCCTAGTGGAGTTTGTTTTTATGATTTTATAATATTTCATACATTTTTTCAAACTCGAATGTACGTTATTTGTGTTTTTTTTTACATTTTTTTATTTGGCTTTTCTCTTTTCAGTAAAAACAACTTTATCTAATCATTTTTAGCTCTTCTATTTTAGCGACATTTTTTGTATTTGACTTAAAAAAAACTCATCTTAGTTTTTAAATCATTCTCACCCAATAATTATGAAGAATCCAATTTAATTGAAATAATCTGAAAATATATTTGCTGGTAGATAAAATTATAAAAATATTTCATAAACTGCAGAATAATGCAATACATTCAGCCCTCAGTAAACAAGAGAAAATAAAATATAGAAAAATTGAAGTTTTTCGAAAAAATTAAAAAAACTTGTTCATTCATTATGGTTTTAATAGGTCTGTTCGCAACATTTTTAATCCTTCCAGAGCCGATGATGCAAAAATGGCTTTCATTTTATGATCAGTGCTATCATTAGAGCAAAAATTATAGAAATATATTGGATAAATCGAAACTTTAGGCCAATTTTGATTTCTAATATACACGAATAGGAGTGAAACAGATACTTGAACCCGGAAAGGGTTAGGTAAGTTTCTACATTCGAGATCAATTTATAGAATAATTCAAATATTTCTTGGCAATTCAGATGTAATTTTTTTTATGAAAAATTTGTCATGAATAGTTCCTAAACTAACCGATATGGAAAGTGATAAACTTTTATTTTTTTTTATTAATAATAATACTAAAGTGAACAACTACAATTTTAACTTCCAATTAAAGAAATTAAAAAGATCATTTATTACCAATAAAACGAAAAATATTTGGAGTGCAAGTCACTATTAATCTTTTAAACCCTTAATATAAAACGTGATAAAATTGGGATTTGGGCTATTATTAATATTCGTTAAATTTTTAGATTTTATTTCATCAAATCATAAATAATTATTATCAAATACCTTCCCGAAAATTATTTTCGACCCATTAACTATTTCAAAGTGATAATAGAATTATAACTTCCTATTTTCGTGGATTTCTATTTCCTTGTTCAGAAATTTTTAAAGTAAACAGGTAGTAAATCTTATTTAAAATTGATATTTTTAGAGGTAGATATAGGCTTAGCTATCTATGGAAGCCTAATGCTTCTCATTTTTTATAGTCAGCGACTAAGAAAATTGGATTCAAATTTAATAAAACTCGATTTTATTATGAATAATTGTTTTGATTTCCAAAAAATTGAAAATTTAGCAAACCTTAATGCTTTTGGGGTATTAAATATTACCCTTTCGTCGGCTGTAAACTAATTGTGATATCAATCATCGCCTCCGGAAATGTAGTTTTATCTATTACCTGAGGTAATCTTTGGATGAATCAATAAATTGTGTCAATTATACAATCCACTTCACCAATCATATACAAATTCAGATATGCAGGAAACACTGACGATGAAAGTGTTATCATTTTTTGATGAAATAATATAATAAGTTCTTGTTTGTGAAATTAAATATCTCTATTAGATAAAAATGAAACTCAGTCCAATTAAATTTTTTGAATTTGAATGATATGTTTATATTGACAGAAAAATGAATGACCTTTGTTTCACAATTCCTAAATGGACCAAATAAGCAAAATACCATTTTTGTGTCACATATCCCAATAAAGCTAGTACCAATTTTATAAAATAACGAGAGAAAAAAACAACTAAGGGAATACTCGATGTACAATTATTTGTAAGACCATTAAATGGTGGTTCTGTTAAAGAAAAACTCCATCCAATGAATAGTTATTGCAGCTCTGGAGCTTTTTTTGAAAGTCATAAACCTTTTCAAGAAATAAATTTGTTCCCGGTGCCAATACTGCATAAAACCATTTTTTTACTCATTTTCTCAGACTAAATTTTAACATTATTTATGACCAATATTTATGAAATTTAATTTTTGATTTTGGGTTAATTATCACCCTATTCGCCATTTTATATTAATAGCTCTTTCATTACCTTTAGGCTGTTTTGATCTGTTATTTATGAATTTACCTATACCAAATAAATTTTTATAAAGCGAATTTATTTTCAATTGGTTATTTTAAAGCTGTATATTTATAGATTTATTTAAAGTTCTGCAGTCCGGGTGTCTAGAATATACTTAAGGCAAAATATTAAATTTGGACTGCGGTTAAAATCTTATGGGTCTTAGAACTCACCCAATATCTGCATGGAAGAGATAAATGCATTGAAGAAATATTGTGCATCTTATTTCCTAAATTAAATATTCACAATATTGCCCCAGTCAGATAAAATTTAAAAAAAATTATTTCATATTCAACTCTGAAAGGAAAAAATCTTTGTGCAAGCCCCCATAAAATTGACCTCTGTAGACGATAATGGTAACATAGGTCTTCAAGTAAGCAAAAGGAAAATGATTGGCGGATTAGTTTAATTAAAGAGTGTAGATCGTTTTGATAAATAAATTTAAAGCTTTTGGTTCTTTTTAGAGCTTGCACTCATCCGATAAAATTTATATTTCTTTCTAATATAGAAATATTGTCATAATGCGAGAATAAAATCAATAAAAAATAAAAAATCATAATTTGCGAATCATTGAAATTACTATTAATAAGAAAAGAGAATTGATTAATAAGCACTTTTATACCATTTTTGGTTTTTCGATGCTGTAAATTATCATTTAGCCAATGGAATAAAAAGTAAAAAAATTCTAATACAAAAAATAATCTCCCAAATATCAGAATCACAGCTTATTAAATAATAATAGTTTTTTTTTTGAAATAAATGACATATATCTAAAAGATATATAGGTGCCCATCACGTTATTTTTGAATATATTTTTTAATGGTTTAAGGGGTTCCATTTTTAAACAACTAAAAAAACGTGAGGAGTATCATTTTAAGCTCCACTTATTTGCATGCACAGTGATATATAAAATTATTTTTTCAATTAAGCTAAGAGAATTCTCCAAAAAATGATTTTTCTTGATGATTATTTTAATTTATGATATTTGGTTATTTCATTAAAAAAACTAAACTGCAAGACTTATCAATCCAATAAAATATTCCGAGATATTATAAGCCAAGAAAAAATAATCTTTTTGTAGTGTGGGAACATTAAGGATCTCTGTTATAAATCGAATACTTGACCCTTTCAACTCTGGTGGTACAAAATCGGTATATATTTTCCTAGAAATAATACGTTTTAATTAAAACCCTCTGTAAATATTGGGTTATTTTTTAATTTTATCGAATATAAGATGCTAAATTCACAAATAAAAACTCAATGATTTTTTATAAACGGAAAAAATTGATAATCCAAATTTATCCTCAGTTCCGGTTCTCTTTAACTGCATATAAAAATCTTTAATAAATCTTTTAGATATGATGTTAGATAATATAATTATTTAATCTTCATTAGCCTCAGATTTCTTCTTAATTTCCATTTGAATTTTTTCTGCTCATCTTATCCAAAAAAGATATACCACTTAGTTATGCTAACTTTTTTCTATTTATAAATTGATTGGGGTTTTAGTATTTTAAAATTTGTACAAGCAATAATATTCAAACCTATTACCTACTTTGAATATAAGAAGAGCGAATTAATTTCTATTTTAATCAGTTTCTTTCATATTCAAAAAATAATAATTACAGATCCTATACACGAAGTTTTATATCGCCTATTAATTGAGTTTAAAATTATCTTCACCTCAAATGTGATTTTCTAATATATATATACTGGCCTGAAACGAATTGTGTTTTTATTCCTAGAAGGGGTTGGAACAGGAGAAAAATGGGACTTTGTTTAGCTAATCCCATCTAGTAAAAAAAAGAACTCTGTTATATTAGTCAGATATTTTGGCTTTTGTTTATTAATTTTCAATTCGTTGAATTTTAATTTATTCGGGTTCAAATAGATAAACTGTCAAATAAGAACCTCCTATAAACTTGGGTTACGAAAACACTGAATATTGAATTTTTATTCTCATCAAATTATTTTTGCAATGGGGTTTAATTGGCAGATAACATTTGTAAAAACAGCTAAAAAAAAGTATTATCTCTCTAGCCTCCAGGGGCTGTTTTACACTCCTGTTAGTAGTAAATTTATTGATTTGATTTGATAAATTATACAGCTTGACCTATTGAAAAACATTTTTTTTAATATGATCCTCAATTAGAAACTATTATTGGACACAAAATGATTGTACAATTTGGTCTACCGACCGCCAAACAGTTAAAAAACGTGCAGAGATAGAAAAATTCAAAATTTTAAGCAATATAAAAAATCTTACGATTTCATACTGTGTATCTAAAAGCAACTGGGGATAAACTCACCATCCAATAAATAGAAATCAGGATCCGAGATTATTTTGGATCGTGAAAAGGATAATGTGTAAATAAAGTTTTAATTGGGAAGTGAGCACTCACAATAGGAATCTCCTAAATAGGCCTTTTAGTATTTTGCCAAAGTGTTATTTATTTTTTTCCACGCAGTAATACTTCTTATATAATTACTCAATTGATTCTGCTATCTGATTTCAGCCAAACTATTTTGTCGTTTTTAGACTGAAAAATGCTATAATCTGTGGCATAATTTATTCTTTATACAACAAGTCGGGAAACAATTATATTCTATTGGTCATCCTGTTAGCGTTCTCAAAAGACCTTTCTAAATTTTAGCGAATCGGAATATGTATAATATGCTGGTGTCCAAACAATTGAATTGAAGATGATCGCTTACATATCAGATACCAATTCTTCCCGGAACCAAAATGCATATTGGGTTATTATTTGTTTGACTTATTATTCTATGTCTTTTGATTTGTAATATTTTTTGAATTATTAGTGCTACGTAAAATTGGTGTGTTTTTTGACCGAAAACTGAATACTATTTTTGCGTATATGATAATTAATTGGGTATAGTAGTATTTACGAAATTACCAAACCAAAAAATGTATCGGCAAAATAAATTTTATTTTAATTTACGTAGAAAATTTTTTTAGCTTTAGTCTATGGGATATACATAATAATTTTTTATCAGCAAAGTATATCCAAATAGATATTTGTCTCTGATTTGTAGAAGTTTGAATATGAATCATCTTTTAATTAACAAACATAAAAGTTTTAAAATCAACCTTTTAACTATTAATTTTTTTTAGCCCAAATGGAAAGTAACTTTCCAAATGCGTGTGATAGAGGCTAATTATAGCTGCATGTGTTTGTAGCGCATATTGGGTGAATTTTTACATCACTCTGGGTGATGTATTTACCAAAATATCAAGAAGCATTAGGTGATATAAATTTTCAATCTTATTGGATTACACCTTTTTGACATTTCCGGCGAATAAAAAAAGCGCCCCAAATCCGTTCGGAAAAAAAACTAAAACATGTGTAAACAATCAAGGTTTTTTTATCCGTGTATTCAAAAAAAAAAAAGCTAACCTGGAAACAACAAAAATATTAAATCTCAGTGTCTGTTGTTTGTAAAGAGTCAATTAAGGATCCAATACTATTATCTAGTAGATTATTTACGTTATTCTAGAGTTAAATCGGAACATGAAATGATAATAACTTCTGGATTTGACAAATAGGCCCTGGGTTTTTATCATTTTGAAGAAATTTGAACTTTTTTTACAATGTAATAATATTTTTTAAAAAATCAAAATTGTGTATATAAACAACCAGAAATGCCTAAAAAACGAAATTTAAATTTATCAAATATTTAATTCTTTAGGGTTCAAATCAAGTATACATCGATATCATATTGCCTCTTTAGTTTGGATAACTTGCTATCCCGATTAAACAATTGAAGCCTAATAAATTAAGTTTCTATAAAATATTACTACTACTACTACTATTAAGCTATTCTGATTGAAAGTCAATATGAAGTCTTTGGAATTTAGAAATGTTGGTTTCAATGTCAAGATTGGAACGGGTAAGGATGCTAAGTACAAAACCATCCTCTCAAATATTAACGGATCAATTGAAAGTGGCGAATTGGTCGCTTTGATCGGAAGTTCAGGTGCTGGAAAGACCACTTTGTTGAATCTGCTTTCAGGAAGAATATTGGGCGGAACTGTGACTGGTGATATTCTTTTCAATGGAGAGAAGCGTGATAAAAAGACATTCAAACGTGATGTTGCATACGTTGAACAAGATGACTTGCTTTTTGGAACTTTGACCACTAAGGAAACTTTGATGTATGCTGCCGATTTCAGACTAGATGCTTCTGAATATACCAAACAGGAGAAGGAAGATAGAGTTAAAGATGTCATGAGAAGTCTGAGATTGACTAAGTCTGAGGATACTCTTATAGGATTTGAGGGTCATAAAGGTCTTTCGGGCGGTGAGAGAAAGCGTGTAAGTATTGGAGTTGAAATTGTTACTGACCCCAAGATGATAATGCTCGACGAACCAACCTCCGGCCTCGATAGTAACTCCTCAGAGGTGATTGTTAAGCTGATGAAAAGTATCGCTGTTAAGAAAGACCTTATATGCATTTCATCCATCCATCAGCCTAGTTCTAAGATATTCTATACTTTCGATAAGGTTATGTTGCTAGCACCAGGTGGTGTCGTTTACTTTGGATCAACTCGAGATGTTCTACCCTACTTCTCTTCTATTGGATTTGAAGCTCCTATCCATGAAAATCCTGCTGATTTCTTGATTGACATTATGACTATAGATTATGAGAACGAAGAGAATCTCCAAAATAGTATGGACAGAGTGGATCGTCTTAAAAGCTCTTGGGCAGAATATGTTTCTGAAAATGGGGAAATTTATAAGTCAAATATATCAGCAGGTACTTCTATGACTTCTTTTAATCCTGATCAAAGTGAGCCAAAAAATACCGAATTTGATGGACCTACTGAGGTTTGGAAAAACCCCTGGCTGAGCGAACTGCGCATATTGACAAAAAGGTCTTGGCTTAGACAGATGCGTGATAAGTCTTTCTTGTATTCTCAAGCCTTTAGTTGTGTTTTTGGGATCCTGCTTATAGGATTCACTTTCTTTAAGAGGGCAGACGGTTTCTCTGATGCTCAAAATAAGATTGGTCTTCTTTTCTTGCTTGTTCTTCATAATGCATTCCCAGTTGCTATGCCTGTAGTCCCTGTTTTGATTGAAGAACGTGGAATTATGATCAGAGAGAGAGCTAGTGGATCTTATAGAATGTCCACGTTTTTGTTTTCTAATATTTTAACTCAAGCTCCTATAGCATTGGCTTCAAATATTACATCGTTGACAGCAATTTATTATCTCGGTAAGCTTCAATTTCATACAGGAAAATATTTCACTTTCATTGCAATTTACATTGTTGTGGTAATGAACTCATTGGGAATCGCTTTTGTTTTCTCTGCTGCTTCTCCAAATATGCGAGTAGCCGCAATGTTTACACCACTTTTCTTGACTGTATTCGCTATTTATGGAGGTGCCTTGGTGAACGCTACAGCTGTTACCCCAATCCTTTCTTGGATAAGATATTTAGATTATATGTATTTTTCTTATACAGCAGCTTTGCAAAATGAGATGAAAGGTTTAGTTTTCGATTGCTCTAAAAACACCTCTGGAACTTGCTATCCAACTGGAGAATCTGTAGTCTTATCATTCAATCTGAATTTGAGAACAGTTTGGGAGTCTTTCTTTATATGTTTAGGGATGGCCATCTTCTATCATATTCTAGCATACGCCATTATCAGATTTAAAACCAAACCTAAATACATTTTGGTATAATTAAATGAGATTTGGTGTTATTTTAAACGATAAGTTATTGTTTAAAATTTGGAGAAAACGTTTGATTGACATTTCTGCGATCTGAGAGTTGGATTATTTCAATATGAATTAGCACCGTCCGTTCAATTTTATATCTCCTTTTTCCGCCCCTTTAATAACTTGTTATATTATGAATAAATTTTAGAATAATAATCAATTTTGTTAATCATTTCGGAAAATTGGCCAATGGTTCTACTGGGAATGGCCGCAGTGCCTATAAGTGGGAATCACTGGTAACCACCGACTGCGACTACTTCCCAGAGTCCGACACTAGTATCAAACGATCTGATATCACCTCTCTCTCTCCTTTAGATTTTTTTATTTGAATTAGCCAATAAAATTGCTGAATTCTATTACCAAAAAAAGTTTATTTCCATTTCCATTTTAAAGCTGTCCAGCTAGCACAAGAGAGCTGTATATTGTTATACAGGCTACCTGGCCTTAGTGCTAAGCATTATAACAAGGCTCTAGACAACTTTTAGAGCCGAATAA
>LSSL01007725.1:0-27061 GCA_001953115.1 Smittium mucronatum | reverse complement strand
TTAAGATTGAAATCATTGACTTCTGAATATCACATAAAATTTTGGTTTTTATAATCAATCTTGGATTTTCATGTTTTTTTTTAAAAAAAAACGAAAGCTGGTTTCGGGTTAGAAAATTAAAAGCTTTCAATATTTAAAATAATTAATACACACACAACAAATAAATATACTCTGTACGTGGATTTGACAAAATTTTGGAATTTACCCTTAAGTGGTGGATTTTTTACTACGTGTATTCAACATTAAATAGTTATTTTTATCCACATTTAAACTTTATCTTGATAGGATAATAGCAAATAGATATTTTTTTAGTTTTATATACCATCAAATAGATTCTCGGTTCAAAAAAAAATAAATAGTTTCTATTATCCAGTAAAAAGTTATTTTTCCCCTACATTTTTTAATTCAGATCGGTAAGATTTTTCCAGAATTTAGAAAATTAAAAAAATAAATAAATGGTCCCAAACAACTCAGTTTCCCATTTTTTAGAAAATCGAGACAGAAATCAACCTCAAAAATTCAAACGTAATACAAAACGAAGAGAACGAAAAAATAAAATTAAAGCGCACGAAATTTCCAGAAGGTAATAAACTGTAACATTTCCAATTCATTGTATTTTATTTCGGCCCAAAATACGATGGTTAAATTAAAAATATGTTTTTTTCCTGATTTTTCTTTTGAAAATATACGAATAAAGTAATATCTAGGCAAGAAGCTATAAAAATAACTCGGTTGTTTCTATTGTGGGTCAGACTCAATTATTATTATTTTCGAAAAACGGGTTGGGCAAAAAATATCTCTGTGAGGCAATAGCACTTCATCGGAAACTTGGTATCGGGTTTTAAATTTACCCTGATACAGAACAAAGGTAATTGGCCATTTTAATTCAACTTTTTTTTTAAAAAAATTTGAGCCAGTAGTTTGACTACAATTTTCACCCTTAAAATTTAGTGACTAGTTTAATGTGAAAAAACTTAGAAAAATATACAAGAATAATTTTATTATTATTATTGCTTTATGATTAATATTTATCCTAAATCAAAATATTTGATTACTTAAATATAAACCCCCTTTTTTATTAAATTTTTCTCATTACGAATTTCCAATCTCATTATGTATTTTATTAATATTTTATAAAATAACATTGGTGATTATCATCATTGAATTTCAAATTAGGGATTCGACTTGAAGTAAATAAGTATATATTAAACAAATTTGTTTTTGATGAATATTATTATATCATTATTTAGTGAAGAAAGCGAACTAAATAAAGATATATTTAAAACTAAATTATCTTGAAAAATCAAAAAATTTGTATTTCTGTTCAAAAAACCAAGCTCTTAATATATTCAATCAAAAATATTACTTTACGGATACCAATGTGGATAAAACTTGGAAAATAGTTTTAATTTCAATCCATGGTCCTAGTCAAAACATATATGAAAATTAATGTGAAAATTTCCAAAGTTTCAAAAACAAATGTTAGAAGAAAAACAAATATGCGATTCCAGTAGTATTAGAGAAGCCGTTTATAATGATTGAGTCAAACCTTTTAGAGGTGCGTAGTGCTAATAGTACCAAATAAATATGATGATTCTACGCTATAGACAACTTTATTAACTTTTATTTTCTTAAAAACCAGGGGAAAAACCTCGAAAGAAGTTTTTAAATAATTTAAATAATATTTTTTTAATTTTTACATAACACCTAAAATCATTCAAGCGGATAGCTGCAAGTAATTATCCTATAATTTATTTATAAATTTTATGAATTATTTAAACTAGATCTGATCCTGTTTTTATCGCTCCTTGAGGTCCAAAAATCACATTAATTTTAAAAATATATCATATTACAATGTATAAAATATTTAATGAAGCAGTATAATATATAAAAATAAAAATAAAAATATGGGATAGGTAAAAAATAATTTTTATATATAAAAATTTAAATTTGATCAAATCATTGTTAATCTGTTCGTAAAATTATGATGTTCTATACTTTTCTTATTTAATTAAATTCTCTGAGAGTATAAGAATATAAATGCCTCAATAAGGGAAATTTATTTAAATGTATCGTACTATATTTGAGATCATAATCAAAGGATATTATGTTTCTGGTATTAATCCTCAACCCCTCCACCTTTTAATGGCGTCGTTTCAAGAGAATAATACATTTACTCTCTCGAAGTAAATTAAAAATAAATTTAAATCATGAAATTACAGCTGTTACGATTAAAACACACGAACTCTCAGAGGAGTTTTTAAGCGAAGAAAGACAAATAAAAGAAATATTCAACATTAACTTTATTATTTATGGAGAAAAGCGCATCTCAACGGAGAATCCATCTTGAGAAAATAGTATATAATTTCAAGTAAAAAAAAATATGAAATTGAAAAAATGACATGTTCCGTAAAAAAATAATAGAATAAGGAAATATTCATAGTGGTCTTGGTTAGGATTAATATTAGAAAAATATATTAAAAATAAATTAATAGTAACTATTTACTAACTAGAATAATTTAACATGATTAATATTTATTATACATAGGGACAATTTTGTGTTTAAACTACAAAAATAATCACAAAAAAATATCTAAACGCAGTTGATAATGATTAATGTTTTGTTTTTTAGATAGGATAATAAATTTGAGCGTCATTTTTACAAAATATTTGGGTTAGACAGCCATAATTTAAATAAAATGCTTCTGTAAAGGTGGTTGCAAGAAAAATGTGTGCAAGAGTAAAAAAAATATGGGAAAATGGACTAATTTCTTTCATCCGGACCATGATTATATTTTTAAAAATTTATGAACAGTAAATGCTTCAACTAGATTTTAGATCATTGAAATATATTAATTTTTTTAAACCTGTTTATATATATAATAAATAACTGTAATAGCCAAAATATAAATAAAAAAATAAAGCAAAAAGCAATACTAATTATAAAATTATTCTTGTATATTTTTCTAAGATTTTTCACATTAAACTAGTCACTAAATTTTAAGGGTGAAAATTGTAGTCAAACTACTGGCTCAAATTTTTTTAAAAAAAAAGTTGAATTAAAATGGCCAATTACCTTTGTTCTGTATCAGGGTAAATTTAAAACCCGATACCAAGTTTCCGATGAAGTGCTATTGCCTCACAGAGATATTTTTTGCCCAACCCGTTTTTCGAAAATAATAATAATTGAGTTTGACCCACAATAGAAACAACCGAGTTATTTTTATAGCTTCTTGCCTAGATATTACTTTATTCGTATATTTTCAAAAGAAAAATCAGGAAAAAAACACATTTTTAATTTAACCATCGTATTTTGGGCCGAAATAAAATACAATGAATTGGAAATGTTACAGTTTATTACCTTCTGGAAATTTCGTGCGCTTTAATTTTATTTTTTCGTTCTCTTCGTTTTGTATTACGTTTGAATTTTTGAGGTTGATTTCTGTCTCGATTTTCTAAAAAATGGGAAACTGAGTTGTTTGGGACCATTTATTTATTTTTTTAATTTTCTAAATTCTGGAAAAATCTTACCGATCTGAATTAAAAAATGTAGGGGAAAAATAACTTTTTACTGGATAATAGAAACTATTTTTTTTTTTTTGAACCGAGAATCTATTTGATGGTATATAAAACTAAAAAAATATCTATTTGCTAATATCCTATGAAGATAAAGTTTAAATGTGGATAAAAATAACTATTTAATGTTGAATACACGTAGTAAAAAATCCACCACTTAAGGGCAAATTCCAAAATTTTGTCAAATCCACGTACAGAGTATATTTATTTGTTGTGTGTGTATTAATTATTTTAAATATTGAAAGCTTTTAATTTTCTAACCCGAAACCAGCTTTCGTTTTTTTTTAAAAAAAAACATGAAAATCCAAGATTGATTATAAAAACCAAAATTTTATGTGATATTCAGAAGTCAATGATTTCAATCTTAACCCAAACTAAAAAACATAAATCTTACATAACCAAAAAAATGATACAGTTTGATCCATAATATTATCCTAAAGTTTTATTATAAATATATCAATATAATAAATTTTGATTTATTCTAGAATTAAACCCCAATTTAATTGGATTAAGCTGAGACCTATATGAAAATTTTTATTAGCTTGCGATTCAGCCTTTAAAATTCTAATAGCATCACAATTTTTTTAATCTGAATATACCTCGCCGATACTATTTGGATATATTAAACTATTAAAAATTATCAATTTTCTTATGTGATAAATAAATTTATGCTAGGAACATAGCCATAAAAGAAATCAATTAGATCCTCAACAAGTTTAAATATGTCAGGTTTCTAGTTTCTAATTTTTCCATTTACACCTGTAAAGATAATATCTTGTTTTTTAAACCAATAAAATACTCTAAAAAAAATCTAACCATTACAGTTTAAAGATATTCTTATAAAAATTACTTCCTAAAATCTCTGAATTCGATATTTTGATCTCTATTAATCCTACTCAATAGATATTTCTTCCCTAGAAATATTGAATCTATAAACTTGATTTGAATTTTTTTTTTTCCAGAACCTAGTCAGGACGGAATCCAACAAAAAAAAACTATCTGAACTAATCATATGTTAACAATTAATTTTTTCCATTAAATCTAACAGAAGCTCGGGGTGCAGACCCTTCATTTAAAAATTCATATTCATCAAGGTTTGTAGGTAGTGTGATCCAGTAACATCATTTATGTCAAGTATGGAGTTATTTTTCTGGGTAAGCCCGAGATATTGAAAATTAAAAGAAAAATAATTGTATTCACTGAACCCATTTGTTTTTTTTGCCATATATGTGGTTTAGTTCATTGGTTTTAGCATCAACCGCCTCAAAACTTTCCTTTTAATCCCTAAAAAACTACGATACATTCATTTCCGAGTTCGAAATGAAATTCTCAGATCTGAGTCATGTTATACGCGTAAAAGGATTACCGAAAAAACGCCTTCAGGTCACAAAAAGCGCGGCTGAATACTAATCCTAATTTATATCCCTGGCTAGAGATATTTTTTTCAAAATTTTGTTCTCATAAACCAATTTATGTTAGGTCTCAATGAAAAAATCTCGATTTATCCGATTTTTACCGATCTTCGCGAGACCTTGGAAGCTAACATCGATTTGAAAGTACGCATTGATAACAGGATTGATACAAGAAATATGATTTCAAAAAAACAATATTTCTTTAACAGCGTGAATACATTCCACGGAAGAAACCAAAATAATTTCGGAACCCACTCAATCGGAAAATCATATAAAAATGGAAATATGTGATGTTAGAAGTCAAAACGAATATTATTATCCGCAGAAGAAAAACCAAGATTATTTGAACTAGACTTATTCATCTACTGCGGAGACACTTCACATATGTCAAAATACTGTCCCAAGATAAAGACTTAGGGAAAAAGTAATTCTCAACAGTAGAGCGAAAGTTGCTGTTGGGATCAAATCTGATAACAAAGGATATTCATATTTTGAATTATAATTGTTTTTTATTTTCATCTAAATTAAATTGAAACAAATGTTTCGTCTTATTATCATTTTTGGTGAATTCTGGATCATCGGAAAATTTTATAGATCGAGAATTCGCAGGAAAACCTCCGAGAAAAAAATCCCTATAACTCAAAAAATAATTTTAAAAACAATTGATGGTAACCCAATTCTCCAGTTTCAGATAACCAATGTATATTATAATTGTTAATAAATTTTGGAAACAAAAAATAAATAAATTAGATATATAACTCATAATATCCCCTAGAAATAATATCGCTCTGGGTCTACCTTGGTTAATAAAACATAATAAAATAACAAATTGTGAAAGGAAGAGTATAAATTTCAACTCTAAATATTGTATTAGGGGTTTTAATTTTCATAGCATAAAAATAAATTCTATAATTTCTCCGCCAAGAGATGAAATGAAAATGTATGTTTCAATCAGTAATATCCAATTAATCGGATAGGGGGAAGTTCTTTGATACTATAAATGAAAATACTGAAAATTCTTAAACAGAATAAAAAAAACCCCCCGAAATACATAAAAATAAATTCACAGATTTTCAATTGAAGGCGGAAATATCTGATGAGTCCAATAAAACACTCCATATTCAAAAATAATACCTAAAATATAAGGATCTGTTTAGTAAAGCATCCACAAAAAATTACCAGTACACAGAAAATATGAATTTCCGATTGATATTACTATGGTATCCCTTTTTCTTTGGGGACCGATATACTCTTTATCTCCAGGTGAACTTTTAATCTTGAAAAATAAATAGATTTCAACTTGCATATATGGTTTATTAGAACATCTAAATCTCCATATGTAGATTCAGTTGCTTTTATTAGGAAAAGGAATAATAGCCTAAAAATATACGTAGATTACTGAAAATTAAGCGAAATCACGGTAAAAATCTTTCGCTCATTACCTAGGATTGAAGATTTTTTTGATCATCTACAGGATGAGAAATTCTTCACAAAATTTGACCTCCGCAGAGCTTACAACTTAATAAGGATTCGCAAAGGCCATGAACACAAAAATTTATTTAGATGAGATATGGCAACTTTGAATATCAAGCAATGAAATTTAGATTCAACAACGTACCTGCCACTTATCAAAATTTCATAAATGTAACACTTATATCAGTATAAAATAAGTACGCATTAGATTACCTAGACGATATAACAATTTACTCTAAATCAATGGGATATCAATTACGGCATGTGAAAAATGTTACAAGCAATCTATTTTAAAATAATATATACAGTAAACTTGAAAAGAACGCTTTACGTGAAACAGAAATAAATCCCTTGTGCCATTTTATATCACATTCAGTAATAAAAACAAACCTTGAAAAAATAGCCAATTTAAAAAACCAAATGACCTCTAAATGAGTAAAAGATATATAATTTTTCTTAGATTTTATCAACTAATACAGGAATTTAATCCCAACTTGTCTATATTAGCTATTCCTCTGAGATATCTACTAAAAAAGGAAACCAAATTCATATGAAACCCAGTGCGCGAATTATCATTTTGAAAAATGATCACCACTTTATCAGAATAAATTTTTCTGAAATATGCTAACCCCAACAATATATACGCAGTAGAAACAGATTCTTTGGAATATGAAATGGGAGCAATACTGTCACGGGAAGATAAGGATGTAGACCTAAAAACAATAGATTATCTCTCCAAAAAAATTTAACCAGCTGAAGTGAAATATTACGTACACGATAAATAACTATTGGCTATTGTAACCTCGCTTAAAGAACGGAGAAAATGCCTAGAGGGGGGGGGGGAAATAAAAATTTAAAATAATAAAAGACCACGAAAATCTGGATTATTTTAAAAACGCTAAAATTTTAAACAGGCGACACGCAAGTTAGTCTTTACTATTTTCACTTTATAACTTCTTTATAGAATAACAACTCGTAAAACTTGGTTTTAAACCTGATGCACTATCACGAAGGTCAAAATTTAAAGAAAAAATTGGACCGAATTTGCTAATTCTTAAACCCAGACATTTTCTGAACTCAATATCAGGAAATAATATTACTTCCAAAAATTATGTAAAAACGACTAATAAAGATCCAAGTGTAAAGAAATTGAATAATAAATCAAAAGCAAAAGACTCGATGACTTCCGATGGTGGAATAATGATGAAGAAAATAAAAATAAATGTACCAATTAGATGAGGTATCAGATCGTAAAAATTTACCAAGATTACAGACAGCAGGTCAAACTGGGATTAAAATGACCTATTAGCTAATAAAAAAGATACTATTGATTACCTTTAACAGCAAAATAAGTACAGGAATAAGCCCACAACTGCGAGACATGTAATAGAACTAAACCAAGAAAGCACAAAAAATATAAACTATTTCTCCCATTACTTTCAGAAAAAAACCCATGGTAGTCAATTATTGTGGATTTCATTGTGGAACTGCCGAAATAGAAAGATGTAACGGTCTTATTAGTATTAGTTGGCAAATTTTAAAAAATGGTACTATTTATAACTACGGAAAAAATTCCAGATTTCAGATCAAAAGTGGATCTATTATTGAGACACGTATTTTCTTAATATTTTTTTCCTGAAGCATAATATCGGACCAAGGTGTGCAGTTCACATCAAAATTACAACACCTTGTACTTAAATTTTTCAAGGTCAAAGTAAAATTATCAACAGCATTCCATACCGAGACCGATGGTCAAACGGAACTGGTAAATAAAATAAATACCAGCATTTACGCTAAGTTAACTTCCAGAAATCAAATAGGAAAAATTTTCATCCACAAGCCGAATTTTCCTACAATAACTCTTACCACTCTTCCACCAAGTTTTCATCTTTTTATTCCCTGATAGGGTTTCATCCTAAATTTTCAAAATTAAAATCATTCGCTGACACCGTTCAATGGCTGAAAATAGAATGAATTAAATAAGATATCCGCATAAAATATTGATAATAAACTTTAAAAACGCAGTATCAGCTTATAAAATAGCAGCTGATAAAAATCTTATGACACTAAAAGTACTCGAAGAACTGGGTCTAGAATATCTGAGTACTAAAAATACAAAAACTGGTCGAACAAGTAAAAATCTATTATTAAGATTCATTTGCACATTTAAAATAGAGAAAAAAATCAATGAGGTGACTTAAAAGCTAAAACCCCACCTTGAATGAATATCCATACAGTATTTCATCTCTCACTATTGGAAAAATAAACTGCTAACACCATTGAAGATAGAACTGGCATTTCTAGCTTTCCATACAAAATAAATGATACAGAAAAAAAGTTGTAATTATTTTGGATTGCAGAATACATATAAGAAAAATACACTATTTGTGTAAGCCCCAAAACTCATCCGATTTTGATAGCTGTGGAGGGTAAATAAAAAATCGAAAATTCGGAACTCATAAGGGATTTCCACAACAAATACCCAAACTCACCGGACACAAAGATTCACTGAGAATCATCAAGACATAATCTAATAAAAATAAAAATAAAAATAAAAATCATCTGAGAAAAAAATTTATCTAAAATTATCTTAATCGAAATAACAACCAGTCTGCTACCAAAGTTCCATAAAAGATTAGAAAAGGTACTACGCATATACTAGATTATGTTCTTGCCTGGGTTTAGATCTATTATGGAATCATCCCTATCATTTGACAGGATGTTCTATCACTGAGCTATCATATCTTTTTCTCAGGAATGGCAAAAAAAAATCTTTTATCGACAAAGAAAATTCAACTTTATACATCTATAGAAAAAAAATATAATATAAAATATAATTGGAAAAATGTTTTGGAAAGCCCCTTGAGTGTGGATAGTGTAATGAACACATTTATAAGCTTTTGGTTCCGGAATTTAAAACTCTAATGAATATAAGATACCTTAGAATATGAATCCACCTAGCTGATACCATGTGGCTATATTAAAATAATAAAACTGATATATTTTTCTATGCTATAAAACTATTTAAACCAGGGGCCTAGCCATAAAAGAAATTTATAAGCTCTTTAAGTTTAATTCTGTCTAGTTTCTAGTTTTACTATTTATCCTTGTAAAAATAATATGTTTATTTTTTAAACCAACAAAATACCCCAAAAAATTGAAAAATTACAGAATCATATATTTATATATATATATATATATATATAATACACATTCATAACGTATTATTTTTTTATTATTATTTTAGAACTCTTAGTTTTTAAATAAATAACATGAAAAGTATTGTTAGATTCTTTTTATTTACCTTTATAAATAAATATTTATAAGAATTCATTCCCTGGATTAGAAAATTATTTCTTATATAAAAGCTTTAGCATTACAAAATGAAAACAATAGGCACTTATTATATATATATTTTTTTAAAAAATAAATTATAATATTTTCAAAAAAAAAAAAAAAGAAATATTAAAGCTATTTATTTTTATAATCATCCTATTTTTTTCATAAAAAAAACTTTATTAAATTTTAATACCTTATTATGCTTAACTTAAGCTCCCTTGAAAATAGTTTAAACGCTTCATTTGGATTAATATAAAATTTATTTCAAAATATTGATAAATTTTTGAGCAGATAAAAAAAATTTTCATTTTAATGAAAATATGAATTACCTAATAACACCAAGATGACATAGGTACTCTTTTTTTTCATAAAAATTTCACAGTTCAGAGGAAGTTTAATTCAATATTTGATACATATTTGGATTTGAGTTTATCAGGTTTAGATTCTCCAAAATAAACGTAAAATTATTCAGAAAAAAAAACATATCAAAAATCTATTAATACTCTGCTTAATATTTATAAATAGGATCGACTTAAAAGACTAAAAAAATTTATTAGTATTTTGTTTAAATTTAATTCATTTACATCTCATCCGATTTGATTTTTATCTATTTTTAACAAAACTCAAGCTTCTAAATTTGTATCAGATTTAGACTCGATAAATAGCTTTATTATTAAAACAACCTTCATTTATTACAAATAATTATAAACTCAATTAGTGGTAAGTATTCAATTCAATAGTATTAATAAGAAAATTTTTGAGAGAATTATCAGAATTATCAAAAAATTATGCAATCGAAATTAAAAGATTGGTCAAGAATAATATCTTTTCTCAGCGTCACATTGATATCAAAACCGATACTTATTTGTTAAATCAGTATAGTTCTTACTGCAATATAAAATATATATTTCAGGCTCTAATAGAAATTAAAAGGTTTTTTCCTTGAATTATTTTAAATCAGATTAAGAGTAAAAAATTTTTAATTTTTTTCTAGCACATTTTTAGTCAATAATTAAATATCCTGAATTTAAAAGATATCTTTTTTAAATTGCTTAAATTAACCAGCAGCAATTATATACGATTTTTTCAAAATAATAAAATCTCAATTTAAAATTAATAATCTAATATATTTGAACTTAAATGATTTTAAATATCTTTGAAAACGATATAAAAACTATTTAAATGCGTAAATCGCAATTAATTTTAAATTTAATAATAAACTAAAATTATAAAAAATGGTTCTCTACGAAAAATAGAGTGCATTTTTGAGAATATTTTTTTAAGAACTCTGATAAGACACTATGTATACAAGGATTAAAAAGAGTTAATGAATTGAAATTTTATTAAGTTAAATTTAAAAAAGTAAAGGTATAAAATTCATAAAAAAAATTTCTTTTCTGCCTATTTGGGTTAATATAATACCAGTGCAATTGATGCATTTAAACGCGCTAGACGCTTAAATTTACATAATATTTCAATTCTTTTAAAAAGATATATTATAATTTTCCATAATTATAATGGCCAACTAAATTTATATTTTCGTTTTTTTGAAATAAACGCGCTTTATTGTAAATTTTATATTTATTTGAATTGAAGTCTGTTTTCAAATATATGTATACGGATTTTTCAATAAAACACGCTTTTTTTCAAAATGGATCTTATTATTCGAAATTTCAAACCTAATAACTTTATAAATTTCATTATCCATTGCCATCAAATTTATCAAAATAACACCAATCAAGAAATATCTATAATTTCTTATGTAATTTCATTGTTTTATCAAATAAAATTTTGAGAGTTTTAAATGCGCATTTAAATTTATCTTTTTTGTAATTAAAGAATAAACTTTCAGGTTCTCCTTTAATCTAAATTTTATCAACAATAAAAAAAGACCAAATTATGACAATATAATGTTGAAAATAACTGTTTCCAGAATTTTTAGATCAATCCTAAGATGGTGAATTGACTCTTTGTTCTAATTCCCCAGTAGAAGTTCCAATAAATTATGAATATCAAAATAATGATATTTATTTTGATAGATTAAATGAAGGGAATTAAGCTAATTCTAAAAATTTCAACTTTCAATATTTCGATTTTTTTATTGTCATTATTAAGTAATCATCTAGTTAAAACGGGAAGTAAAAAAAGAAAAGAAATTAAAACTGTCATATAAAGATTTTTTGCTGTTTTTTTTTCATATCTGAAGCAATATAAACAATTCTCTGCATAAGATTAAGTTTTGGTATATAATCTGTATCTGCACGAGAATAATAGAAAGAATTTCAAGAGCAATAAAAAATTTTGATAGAAAATTTTATTATTGAGACAAAAAAACGAACATATATTAAAATGAATGAACCTTAAACATTTCTAAGAATCTGTATTGATAATAGATCCATAAATAAAGGAGGTTCTAAGATTCCCTGCAAATTTTCTTGACTCAAAAGTGCTTTATACTGATACGCACAAAAATTGCTGTGTAAAGCGCAAATTTGAAAATCTATCTGATGGAAGAGTGAAAATTATAGCTGAAATCGCTATTTCAGTATATTTTTAGGTCGATTGAATATTATTATGAATTTTCTTCGAAAATCCCCCACTGGAAATAGAACTAGGAAAACCGATATTTCGGTCTATAATTGCGGAAATGAGATATCTTGGAATTCAGACATATGTTACAGAAATTTTTCCAAAAAAAAGAACCGGGCCGAGCTAAGCTGAATACTATAATAATGCAAAGGTAGCTTTATTCATAATGATATGTGAAAATTATTATGGACTCTTAAAAAAAATTTTGGTATCAGCAAGAAAGAAAAAAAGTGAACTTTACTAGAATGTCATCAAGATAAACATGACATATGTTTAATTTTTACTAATTTTCACTTAAGAGAAATGCCACTATAGTTGTAAATTTCTAATAATATTAACTTAAAGTTTATTTAATTAATTTTATCTTTTTTAAAATTCTTATTTTTTTCAAATATAGACAAAACTATACATTAAACGAATCAAATATATAGTATTTTCTATATCTTAACTTATTTTCCGATAAAAATTAATTAAAATAAGGTTAAAATTATTTTAAAATAAATCAGTATCATCCAAATATCTTTTAAATATATCATTGGGCTTGAAACCCACCTGTGAGGTAATTTAAATAGAAATTTTTGCTTTTTTACTATAAAAATTTAAAATTAAGCTTTTAGACTCTATAAAATATAAACGAACTTGAAATTTTCTTTTAAATTGCCATTCTATTAATTGATCCAAAATAATAATAATAATAATAATAATAATTCAACTCCTAACATACTATTTTCAAATTCTACTTTATTAATTTCGAAGTAATTTGAATCAAAATTCCAAAATAAATATAGGATTATTGTAATTTTCTTTGGTTTTATAATTTTAATAATAAGATTTATTTTATAAAAAGCGTGCTTTATTTAAAAATTCATATATATATGTTTGAAAACAGACTCCATTTTCGAATAAATACAAAATTTCCAATAAAGTGCGTTTATTTCAAAAAAAATCCAGCATATTTTTTAATTTGCCACTATAATTATGGAAAATTATAATATATATTTTTAAGAGTTGAAACAGTCGGAGATATTTTGTTTTAGTTGAAATATTTTGTAAATTTAGTCCTCTAGCGCGTTTAAATTTATCATTTACACTGGTAGAATAATAAAGTCGATAAAACAAAATCTAACCGGTTTTATTTAATTAAATGAGATTTTTCATCAAAAAAATCAAAAAGCTATTGTTTTATAAATCTAATTTCAAAAAATATTATCTTATAATAATAATAAAAAAAGAAAAATTCCATACTAATCTTAAAATCAATAATCATCCGGTCTCAAATCTTATATATGAAAAATATTTCTGCTATTAAACACATATCTCAAAAGTCAAAAACAAATATAAAAACTTCTAAATATCAATCCTCAAACAATCGAATTCCAATCTACAAAAAATCAAATTCCAATATAAAAATACAAAAATATAAAATTCTCAATATCCTTAAAAAAAGATTCAAATCCTCATTCTTCAAACAGTAAAATGAAAAAAAATTATTTAAAAAAAGAATTATTTTAAAAAATAATAATAAATAATTTAAAATTTTAAAATAATAATTCAAATTTATGGAACTAAAAACTGAAAATAAAAAAAAAATATAACTATAATCTCGAATTTATAAAAAAGATTCCATAAAAAACTGCCTTAATTTAAACTCCGAATCTTTTTAAAAAATTTCTTTATAGATTATTTCGTAAATTTTAATTTTAGATTATAAACTTTTTATTACATAAAAAAAAAAAATTGTAAGCTAAATTTCACTGATTTCAACTCTTTTTTTCATAAAATAGTAATTCGGTAAACACATGACCTTCAACTTTCTAGAAAATCGATTTTTAATAATATTAAAAAGATAAATTAAGTATTTCAAAGATATGCTTTAAATTTAGAAAATTCATATTAAATTTTAAGAAAAGAAATTTATCTGTGATATTAAAATTCAAGTGATTTAAAATATTAATTAAAGAGCTTCAACACAAACTTAAATACGTTAAATAAAAATTAGCTATTTTGTGTTTAAAAAATATTCATAAAAATTTGATAAAATATATATCAGTCGATGTTTTTTCGACATCAATAAATTCATTAAAATCCATTTTAATGTTTTTTCGATAAATTATCCTGGGATGTCTATAAATTTGGAAAAAAATTAAACGAATCATTAAAAAGATATCTGAATATAAACTAAACATTTTTTATGGTGAAAAAGAAAAACGATTAAAATTGCAGATGAATATAAGTCTATGAGAATTAGTACAGCATAAAATCCTAAATTTATTCACACCTATATTTTGACTATATTAAAAACTTTCTTCATACTTTTTTTCGCAAAAAAAAGTCAATACAGCATAATCAATTATCTCCTGAATTAAATCAGATTCAGATTATTTTTTTAATATTTTCAGAATCCTAAAATAACTCAAATTTTGATTTTTTAAGACGCAGTGTAAGTCAAATCTAGATTCATCTACTGTAAAAACTACATAAATTTTACATCGATAAAAGTGTTTTAATTTTTCCATAATATGAAAAATGATCGATTAGAATAATAAAAACTTAAATTTATTTTATTTATATACAATAAATTCATCTTTATCAATAGCCAAAGCTACCGAAAAAGTTTAATTTTATATCATTGATTAATTCAGCGTTTTTTATTTTATTGGGATTTTTTTAACATAAAAATTTCAAATTAAAAATTTTTAGAAAGATACTTTTTCATTGAATATTTTTTGTCATGATTTTCTGTCTTTATATCAATTATGAATTATAAATTTTCATTCTTTTGTATTTTAGGATGCTCAATTGAGATCAAAACAATATAATTGAAACTATACCAAAAGAAATATAATGCTTAAATTAATTTATTTTCGTTCTTTTTATTTTAGAATTTTGTAATAAACTTTATTCATGAAATTTTACGATTAACCCATCTATTTTATTTCTCAAATTATTCTCACCACTTAAACTAAATTTTTTATTAGTGTTAAAAAACATCTTAATCTAACTTTGTAAAGGTATCTATTAAGCCATCCCAAACGTATAACTAAAATTAGCTGATTTTTAAAATATTCAAAAAGGAATTTTTTCTAAAAAAATCTTAAATCTCAGAAATCTCTATCTACAATAATTTTCGATGATATTCAGCGAAATCTTTTCAGGTGATGTTATTTGCAGACTAATGGGTAATTTCACAAAAAATCAAGTAAAACCCTCTTTGGAACAAAAATGGATACTATAGTTTTTCTATTACTGATTTAAATTGATATATAAGAAAATACTCTTAATACAACCTTTATAAAATAAAAAACTTATTCAGAATTTTTGATGAGAATTATAGAAAAAAAATTCATATCTACACGAAACAGCATCATTTCTTCCGATATCAAAATTTTCTGTTTCCAAATTCAATATATGTGACTAATTTTATAAATATGAGCTAGTTTATATATAAACCACGCCAATTATAAAATATTCTTTGAATTATATCAATATGAAGCATTTAGACTTTCTCATGTTGTCATGGCATTTTTTATGAAACATTTTCTGAGAGTTTTTCATAATCAATTGAGTCCTATAGTTCTTGATCTTTAATTGAAATTTCTCTAGCTCTTCAGACTTCTGTGTACTGGATATCCTGATAGTTTTTTAAACTTTTTTTGACTGTTGAAATAAATAGTTATCATATTAGTCTTTTACCACTATTTTCGAGGTATTTAGGGGATAAAGGGTATAATGTCTTCACATCTTAATTTATATTTAAATTTTCAGAAATAATAAACCAGCACATATTTCGCTTTTTTGGAACTTATGAAATATTTAAATTTTTATAAAATAATTTTTACTAATTAAATCTGGCAAACTTTGGAACTAATACCGAATATTTTTATAAAATATATTTCTAATGAATCTGAAAATTCATAATTAGAATAAATTTTGGATAATTATTTTAGTATTTAGAAATTATTAGATTAAATCAATCTAATTCAACCTTTTCCATCACTTTGGAGTAATTTTTGTTACAAAAATTAAAACAGAAGCTTCTTAATACATCTTTTCTTAAACCGAAACCTCCAAAAAAGTTTATTGGGCTTATTTTTATTAAATTCAGGGAGATATGAATCCATTCTTGAATTTTAATTTATCATTTTTATTTATTTAATATCTTTTTTGCTTTTCTTGATGATATTTTAACTAAAAGAGATCTTTCAAAAAAAAACTTATAACTTAATCTTATTTAAATTTGAAAACTGGTAAAAAAAAATGCCTTTATTTTTTATAAATTTATTATTTTTACTGTAAAAATACTGAGAGAGTCTTATTATAAAAAAATTTTGCATTTAAATAAAAAATAATATAATAACCCATTTACTACTACCTTTACTTTTAAATGAACCTGCAAAAAAATTGAAAAAAGGTTATACTTAGGCATTATAATTACAAAAACTTATATATATTATAAGTTTAGGAAGACTCGCGCTAAAATATAATTCTCTAAAATTAAATGTTCCATTTTTAAGTGCTTTATCTTAGTCCAAAATTGAAAATTTCACATTTTTCACTTTAAAAATAATAAACAGGTTATTTTAAAAAAAAATCGTGGATAAAATAATTTATACACATTAAATATATCTAAAATGAATTTTGAGTAGGTAAAAATATTTTACGCATTAATGATTTAAATTAAATCTAAAAAATTTTAGTGTCGCTTTTATTAGTAAAAGTTCTTATTTATCGTATAATTTACCATATATATTTGTTTTTGTGTGTGTGTGTGTGTGTGTGTGTGTGTGTGTGCAGCAATTAATTCCTTTTCTTCTTATCAAAATTTTTTTAAAGTTAGATTCATTGATATAAAATTAGTACTTATATCAAATTAAAATAATATGATCAAAATTAAAAATTAAGTAAATTATAGACTTTAGCTTATCAAGTTCAATTTTTTTTTTAGACAAAGTTTTCAATTGAAGGATTTTTTAATTGGGTAAAAAAAAAATAATGATGCGAAAGATAAATTATAAAATTGGATCCATTTTTTTAAAAATGCCTCAATGATAAATTATGACGTATTCCGAAATAACCATGTGCCTCAATTAAACGCGTTTTTATGGGATTAACGCTTTTATTACAAAATACTTCTATTTTTACAAATCATTCCGTTTTTCTAAAAATTAATGTTTATAATTTCTACAATGATAAATATTTGAAAAAATCTTATTTTTTAATTAAAATAATTCCATTAATAATAAGAAATATTTATCAGTAATAACTAAGTAATATTATGAAAACAGGAATGAGTAGAAGACAAAGACAGTGTTGATTCTTCGGTTCGATGATTTGAAAAATATCTTTTTGCCCTGGATATAATTAGTTCCAAAGAGATTTTTTTTCGTATTTATCTTTTCTTATTATCTTTTGAAACTATTTTTTTTATTTATAAGTCAATTTTTCCATCTGATAAAAATCTTCTGGAGAAAATCTTTTCTGAAAAATTCGGATTCTATTTTAAATTAGCATATTCTCAATACTTTTGGCCATAAAATGTCTAAACGCATGGTAAATTGTTTTTATATGGATCCGAAAAGTCAAATATTATATATAATACTATTCTTATTGACCATCTAGTTTTTATCTGAAGTTCTCATTAATAAATCTAAAAAATAAGTTTCAGAATCTATTTATTCTTATGTAGCCAATATATATATATGTTCTATTTTTTCCCTCTTGGTTTTCATGTTTTGATTTGCTGTGATTGGTATAATCCACTCTTTTTATACTATCTTAACTTTTCTATAGCTTTTAATACGCTATTGAATAGGTTATATAAGAAACTAGCAGTAGTTGTGTTTAAGTAAATTTTTTGTATTTAAATTTATTTAATATAGGGTTTATATTTATATTTTTTCCTATATATATCCATTCGGATCAGATATAATAATTTTTCTATTTGTTAAATCTATTAATAGCTCGATAATTAGATTTTTTCGATTTTTTATTGGATTCTTATTCATTTTATAGTTTTCTGTAGGTAATTAAAAGTGCGGATTGAGCTCTTTATCGATCCATTCTTTTTTTTTTGATAATTTTTGTGCTAAATTCCATCGCCATTTCATTTATTTATATATCGAGGATTAATTTGGATTTATTGCCCCAAATAAGATCAAATTTTGTTATAAGTTAATCATTATTATCTATGCTCTTTTTTATTAGCCAATATTGGTTTTTTCTGTTAGAATAATTTTTATTTTTATTTTTTCTAACCCTAAAATTTCTATTTCAACATATAGAAATATTATTTGTAGTATCTTTTTCTTGTATTTTAATAGGTTATTTTATTTAATATTTTAAATTGAGTGATTTTTTTTTTGGTTTTTTAATTTCAGTATTTTCTATCAATATATCCAGACCACCTTTATCATTTTTGTATCTGCTTGATATTGGTTTGTGGATATTTAGTGCTACTTTGATCCCGATATAAGTTTTGTCTTAGAAAGAATATTATACCATTTTATAGATAGATTTTTTGATTTTGGCGTGAATTTAATGAGGAAGGACTACCAATTGTTACACTTAAGTTTATTTAACACATTTTTTTATTACACATTTTTATCATTACGAAAAATCTTTTAAATTTTATATTAATTTATGATATTAAATCTCCTTCTAATGGTATGATCAGAGCGGTAAATCATATTTTTTATTTTATTGATTTATTTGATATCAGGAATATTTTCTTAATAGAAATAATTCTTTTTTTTCAGCTGGATTATTTTATTAGACATTCTATCGGGTATAATATATTTTCATACTTTTATTTCTTATTTTTTTGTTAATAAATAGAATCCATAGTTATTTGAATCTTTATTTTCTGAAATACATTTATTGAGTATCCAATTATCTAATAGACTTTCTATTTTTACATATTTTGTTTTAAATTTATTAAATTTATCAGCGGAGACCATAAAACAAAGCTTTAGTGCTTTATTGATGACTTCTTTACCTTTTTTAATTTTTAATTCATATTAGCAAATCATCAATTTATGCCGTAGCTTTAATTTACATTTTCCCATTGAGATTTTTTTTATAAATATTTTTATGTGAAAAAATAGCGGTTCCTATATTAATTTATATATCAGTGGTAATAGAGGACATTCCAGTCTTATTGCTTGTTTTTTTTTAATATGACTGTTTTTATCTCCATTTATTTTGGAAACATTTTACAAAATTAGTAAATGCTTTTAATTATTTTAATAAAGTTTTTACCTATTCCCGCACTTAAAAGGAATTTAAATAAATAATTTCATTCATATTTTTTTTCTTGATAAAACATTTGCATTAGTAAATTTTTGTTTTCAGGCCTCAATTTGATATTTTCGAGTATAAATTTGGTAGAAATTAAGCTATAAAAAAATTTCTTCTTTGCATCAACAACGATATGAGTATATTTTTTATGTTTTCTATTTGCTTTTTAGTATATTAATCGGCGTTTATATATATATAATCATCATTGGATGAATTAATTGACTTTTAAGTTTTTATGATTTTCTTGTCACCTTTCTTATATTATTTTAAATACCAAACTACTAATAATTCTATTCAATTTTTCTATTTCAATATTTTTATTAATATTTCTAAGATATTATTTCTATTTCCCTTTGAACTCTTTATAAAACTCAAAATTGAGCCAATCCGAGCTAGGGGGTTTAATTTTTGGAAAAAAAAATAATAATTAGAATATCTTACCTAATTAGATCTTTTTTTCAAGTTTTTAATATTCTATTAGTGAATTTTAAATTATTAATTTGAGTTAATAATGATTTGAAATCAATCAAATCTTTTCCTTAATAGAATAGCTTTATGTAGAAGATATCACATATGTTTCTAATACAAATTTTTTATCTATTGTTTCGTTACTTTCTTTATATAGTTCATTTATTTTTTTAATTTGATTTTATCCATCCAAAGAATTATTTATTCGGTTTTTCACTTTTTTTTACTATCCAATTTGATCTTGACCGTAATATTAATCCGTAAAACTTTTTTATATGATATTCGTTTTTTTAACAGGATTTAATTTTTTAATAATGATTTTTTAACATAATTTATATTACTTTTTTATTCCATCTAATCTTATATTTTGTTTATGAGATTCAGAGAATAAATTTTGATATTTTCGGAAATATTTTTATCATATAAGATAAATAATTCTTATTATTTTTTCTTCATATTTTCATATTCTCCTAATTTGGTGCATTTAATGTTTATAAATTCTTAATTTTGTCTTTTTTTTGTTTATTCGTATTTATTGTGAGCTAAATCTCTAATTTTAGATTATAAATTTGTGTTTTTTCTGCAAAAAACTAATTACATATGCAATAAATTTCTAGTCTGAGAATTCAGCTACATTAATTCTATCGATATAGCATGTATCTACGATGAATTCAGAATAAATATATTATTAATCCCAGATTTATATCCGCCAGATTATAACTACCAGGCGTGTATTGGTTCATTTTTTGACAATATGCTTATCGAATTTCTTGAGTTTAAATTATTGGATAATTATAAAATATAGTTCCATTATTTTATTTTAATGATTTTTATAGAAAATCTATAGCAAATTTAGTTTTCAAGGATGTTCATACCTCTAATTATTAAAATTTCTTCGTCTACCTTTTTACCAATCAATATTTTTCTGTAATTATTTCTAATAAAATTATTCTTCATATTTAATTCTTCGTTAATTATAGGCTGAATTATTTTATTTTTTTGTTACACTAATGAAGTTTTTATTCACAAATCTAAATAGATGATATTCCAAATTATTTTTTAATCTTTTTAAAATATTATTTTATCTGTTATTTTGACCAATTTACCTAAAATTCAAATTTGTGGCCAAAAAGTTAATTCAGAATTTCTAATTTTGATTTCCTGATGGCAAAACATATCTTATTTTACAATCATTTTCGAGAGAATAAAAATTCTACCTTTTTTAATAGTATATCCCTTTATAATTGAAGGTATTTTTTTGATCCCTTTGATTTTATTATATTAGGGTGGGGTATCTATATTCTACTTTGTGGTATTAGAGGCTTAATTTATGTCTATTTTTTTTACAGTTGCAGTTTTATTCATCTAAATATCTTTTTTTTTTGTTATAATTTCTTTATATAGTGGATTTACTGATTCTTTATTTACTTTTGGTGTACATATAGGCCTGTTACTGGGTTCGGCGAGTTTTTTTGTAACTTCAAAGTTAGGAAAGTCCTTTTTTTTAATTATATATATAACCCTTTGGATTTTAAAAAAGCTAATTATGGCATTTATATTATTATTTTTAAACTTAGATAAATTTATTAGATTTGTAATTGTGTGTACGTCTCTTCTTTGGTCAATAGTATCTATTGATTCAGAAAAATATAAATAGCATGTGTTATTTTCATGAATTTATTTTACTCTGGTTGGCTTATACGCAATTTTTTTTATTTTTTTTTTCCTGTTTTTATTTCTAAGTACTCACATCGTCATTTTCTGTGTTCATATCTTTTAGAATATTTACATATCGAATGAACAAATTTCCATATCACTATCACTTTTAGTTCTATTATTTCAAATGCGTTGGATATTTTGTTAATATTTTAGACCATAAAAAATGTTCAATTTGAATCAAAAGCGTTCAATTTGAATCAAAAGCGTTCAATTTGACTCAAATCCTGTCAAATTATATAATAAAAAAAATCAAGTTGATTCTAAGCTAATAGATTTAGGTATTATAATATCTTATTTTGTTATTAACTATTTAAAACCAAGCAAATAAACCAATTCATTTTATCTCTTAAATAAAATATAATATATATATTTTTATTTAATAGAGAAAATTCAACTTGTATTTTTCTTCGGTGCACTATTTTTGACTCTATTTGCTAATAATAAGAGTTTTATTTTGAAATCGAAATCCATTTCCGATGAAATGGAATATTTCTAACAATCCGTAATTATTTTAACTACATTGATTAAAAATAAAGATAAATATGGATTTTGATATCTTGTAACCCTTTCAGACCCTATTGCGCAAAAAAAGATATTGAATTTTTGACGAATTTTCATAGGGATAAATAGTTTTTTAACAATATAAAATGTGTTGTGGGATGTTTTTGTGTGAAATTTAAAAAAATCGTGGATTTTAATTTTCACAATTGACAGGTAATAAATAGTTAAAAACACCATTTGAGTTTATTGAGCCTAAATTGATACATTTAGAATCAATTTAGTTTTATTTTTAAACTAAATTTACAGTTTTTATGTCAAATTGACCTTTTTGACCTTTTTGACCTTCTAAAATAGATAAAAAAAAATTCTTTTGTAGTTATTTTGGTGATTTTAATTAGTATTGTATTGATTTTTTTATATTTTTCAAAGACGTTATTTCATGCTTATCTCAATTTTTGAGAGTACATCACAAACCTTTTGATTTACTTTAAAAACGATTAATTTGCCAAAGTATTGCATTTAATACTTTTAAATTCTTTGGAAAATTCTATAGCCTCAAATAGTTCTATTAATAATTTTTTAAAAGGTATAAATATTATTATTTGCATTTTTATAGAAAGTTTCTGTTAGCTAGTTTTAGAATTAAATTTTTTTAATGATTATTTATTTCGAGGAAATTTTTTATTTTTCCAAACTTCTAAATATTCTTCAGATTAATTAATCAATCAATATTATGATTTAAATTTCTCGAATATAGCCTTAGCTAAAGTTATTCTCCACACAAAAAAGCAATTCTTTTTATAGTGACATATCCTGCTTTCATTTTAAGTATCATAAACTGGAATGAAAACATATATATATGTTAATATCAGATATTTTGCTGTTAAAACTAGTTATATTAATCCGTATTGAATTATTTTTTTTCCTTTGAGCCTTTTTATTAGTTTTTTCTATGTTTTTTTTGGTCAATTTAATTTTTTTTTCTCTGCTGGCAATATTTCAAGCAATAAATCACATATCCAGCTACAAAAATAAAGAAACAGAGTGTAAATTTAATTGAAACCCCCATTTTTTGCAATTTGCTACAAAATAAATTTTCTAAATTGATAAAGAAGTGTAAAAAAATCCAATATTAACTTGGATACGATATTTGAATTTTTATTTTTGCTAATTAAAAAACAACAAATAATATTTAATTGCTAACTAAATGAAAATTGATTATTAATCAAATAATCAAATTTTGAAATATACAATTTTTATTTAAGAATATAAATGTATATATAGGTAAAAAATTCTCTAAACTTTCATTGAAATTATTCTGAAATTCGAATAGAGCCTCAAAATAAAATAACAGCATAATTTTATGCATTCGATGATTATTTTATTCATTCATAAGATAAGCATTTTTTTTTATTCACTTTTTAATATAAACGGTGAAGTATGTTGACTAACTTTATATATAAACATCATTCATAAAAAATATAGATACTATAAGATGAAAGAATTAATAAACTTAATAAGGAACTATCTATTTTTATTTGGAAATTTCAGCACAATATATCAATATCAATTATTATAAGCTGTTTTTGTATTTAAGAAATTATATTTTCTTACACCCATATTAAATTGATATTTTTCATGGATATTATTCAAATAAAACATGAAGATGATGGTTTCAGCGATGATAGAGCATGATGATATTTTTGTTGGTGATGATGATAATGATAAATTTATAACATTATACGAGATTTAAGATATTTTGCGAACTTTTTACGGTTTTTTTTTAAATTTAAATTCATTAAATAAAATTTAGTATTATATCAATAAATTAACGTGAAAAAATATTCTAACAATTTAATGTTTAGAATCAATAGATTTTTAGTTAAAATTTATTTATAATTTAGTATAAAAGAATTTGAACTTATAATTTTCAATTAGCTATACATATTTAAATTGTGAGGCTTGAGTTTAATTCTATTTTTTTGATATTCTTATTTTCTTTTTGCGTTTAATATCTGAATAACGATAACATAAGCTCCTCCCAATTTCTTAAGATAAAGATATATATGAGATTATTTCCATATGTTTATTGATATTACTCTTGTAATCTAAGATTTTTGCAGAATCCGGAGTTTTTCTTATGTGATTTAAACTTTCAGAATTCAAAATTTTCACGATTTTTATATTAATTTCACTTGAAGTATTATTTTTTTAGTGATTTAGTAAGAAGTTGAGCTCTCCGGATTCGAATAGCCTATTCCTAATGTAGCCCAAATCACCATACGACTTTGATACTCAATATTTCGGTTTTTTTAAATGACAGTGTGGGCCTTTCCTATATATCTCATTATATGGATAAATAAAATAGATGGATCAAAAAATATATATTACAGCTCAAATATCTAGTTTTTATTGAAAAATTAAATTGCTCTAACGAATTGTTTTTCCTTGGGAAAAAATTTCAATATTATCCGTACTAATTCGCATTTGATAAATTATAATTACACTTTAAAGCAGATGTTATAGATTTTATCTCGAGGATTTCGGGCCATTTTTCATGAATAGCGCTCATGATTTTTTTTTAAAATAGAATGAACTGAATGAAAACAGGATAGAAATCAAATCCTTTTTTATTTTATCCCTGAAAAAAAAAAGTTACAGGAATTTAGAACTTTCGGTACAATTCTTATAGTGTGAGCCCAGCAATTACCTCTTAAAGATTATGAGCTAAAAAAAAATGACGATAAAGTAAAACTTGGTTCGGAGTCGGATACTAATATTTCTATGTTCATGGAAATTCCATTATTTATTTCCACTTTATCAATTGTATTAAATGCCAACAGTATACTTGATTCAGTTTCATCATGAAGAATATCCACCAATATAGGCGTAATTTTTTTTCTCATAGTTATTAATCCCGAGTAAAGTGATGTATATCTTAAATGTGATAGCTTATATGTCATATCCACATGTAAATCACTGAAATTTCCTAAATTCTATTAAATTCTTCGGGAGAATATCAATATTTTATCTGAATCTCATTTTATTTCACACCCAATAACATGAGAAAAGTTTTCTTCGTTATGATTTCCATTATTATTGAAAAATTCTGAAAACTCGGATACATTGATTTTTTTTTGTTATATCCTTCTTTTTTTTTTTTTAGTTTTAACTTATATAAGAATTTATATTTTTTTATTTTGGTTCAACTCCACTATTTCTGCAATCTTCTTGATCATTTACGGCTTTTTTAGTTTTTTTTATACAAGTCCAACACAAACTTGATTTTTTATAGAATACAGAATTTTCTTCACAATTTTGCAGGTTTTCCTTGTGTTTTTACATTATGCAATCACTTGAATTATTATATTATTATATATTCATTCTAACCTCAAAGCCATTTTTTATTTTTTGCTTCAAATAGTAATAAAAAACTTTGTAAACCTTTAAATATTAAGTTTTTTTTTTGATCTGGATATTGAATGTCTCATCTTCTGTATATGCCAGTATTTTGATTTTTTTATGAGATATCTTTTTTTTTATAAACAATTTTCAAGTAACGTTATTTTGGGAAATTTTTGAAATAAATAAACTTATTTCTTCCACTTATAATTCTGTAAACTGTTATATGTCCCTAATATGGGGATAATATTCAAACAAGTGAATATTATCACCTAATATCTGAAGTTTTATTTTTTTAACAATGATAATTTTTTATTTTTAAACAGCAATTACAATATAATTATGCGGTTTTCTACTGATTTTTAATTTTTTTTATTGACTAATTTATGATTACATTCATCGAATAAAATTTAGAATAATTTTTTCTGGATAAAAGTATTTTTCGCGCTGGTTCTTAGATTCTTAGGCAAAATGCAACATTATAAAGGGGAAAATATTTTAACCTTTCTTTTCTTTAAAGAAAGAAAGAACCCCCTTTTTTTATTTTTATTTTTATTTTTATTTTTATTTTTATTTATATTTATATATCAATGAAAACCGCTTATTGTGTTTAAACTGCATTGTCCACCTATTTTACTTTTAAAAATCATAATTACTTTAGTCCCGAAAACATAACAAGTTACTTCACTCTTGTGAGTCCATTGATAGTAAGACTGTCCTATATCAACCATCCAGACTACTATTAAATATTATGGGAAGTTGGCGGGGGAAAAAAAAGGGGGGGGATGTTTCCTTTATAATTTCTCTCCTGTTGCTTTATGCAATGTAGATAGCATTTTCTTTTGGGAAAATATTGCAATTTAGGGTATATATATGGCAGATTCTTAGACACACCAGAAGTTTTACTTGTAAAAGTTCTTTATATCCTTTTTGCTGACTTTTTTGATTAGTGATAGGCTGTTTTTTATTCAATTAAAACACTGAATGTAAAAAATAACAATTATGAGAAACCTAAAGTACGATAATCTTCCACAATTTTCAAAGATATATATATTTATTAAACCAATAGCATTATGGTACAAAATCGGTCTATAGGACTTGTAGAAAAAAAGCTGCCTGGCCTTGAAATGGTTCTCACATATGCATAATTTTTAAAACACATTATCTTTTGTGATTTTTTTTTCTTTAGCAAATATATAGTAAATACATTTTAAAATCTAACTCTGTTATAAAGATTTGAAAATTTTATTGATGAGTACATGAGCGCAAATTGGGGGGGGGGGGGG
>LSSL01007724.1:0-12751 GCA_001953115.1 Smittium mucronatum | reverse complement strand
CGGTAGGAATAATAGGCGAGAACCTTACCGGTGGGTTGGGATCAGAACTTAGTGAAAGTCCCAGTAAAAAAGATACAAGCTCTTCCATAAACGGTTCTCCCTCCAAGTTTACTGATGTTTTTAAGTCTTCACTTAGTTCTAAGGCTGCAATACAGATCAAATCCGAAGCGTCACTATCTCTATCTTTCGCTACCTCTCGCCAAGCGTCAACCTCCGGGGCAGATCCATACGGATAACCACCAGACTCGACCAACTCATGATTGCGTTTAATCATGCCGATAGCACTATTTAAGCCAATGCCTCTTTTAACTAATAAACGGGATAAAAGGTAATGATCCTAGTCCACGAAAGAATAATACTAATTACAACTGACTACCAACACGGATGATATAAAACAATTTATATTTAAAACAGAATCAACAAAACTATGCTATACTAGACTACGAGTATAAATAAAATGACTACTACCAGTCTGTAAGCGTGATAAGAATTTTAGACTACTAACAGGGCGTAGCTTCACCTGGGAGATCAACGCGTACTACCACTTTACTATCAAATGCACTAGCAAAATTTTCTGGGATAATAGGGAATATTTTGAATCCAGCGAAAAATCTATATATTACTATTTATATATATATGGTAAATTAATCTTCTTTAAGAATAAGGAAGAAATTTTTTAACACATTGAACACACTTTCTCAACATTCGAAGATCATATGGTTAGTTTAAATGTTGATAAATGGCATTTTATAAAGAAAAAATACATATATTTGTATTTTTTAACTCCCAATGGATTTAAACCTATCCTCGGGAAATTGAAGTTTTATAATCAATGGAAATTTCCGAAGATTTTAAATCATCACGATTACTGTTAGTTATGACTTCATATTTTATAGTATTCATTCATTTAATGAGAAAAAAGAATGGATCCAATACACGCTTTGGTAAGTAAGAATCAAAGATTTTTTTGTTCCAATGAATGAAAACATGTTTTTTATCATGCAAAATATAATTTTATATAGGGAACAAGTTTGAATAAGTCAAATTTTAAAAAGACATTCCTTCTATCAACAGATGCTTAATAGTCTGTTATGGATACAGAGTTAGAAAAAATTAGAAGATGATGAAATAAAAATACCCTTAGATTTTATTCGAGGAGACTGCGGCTATCAAAGATAAAATATTATACGCTCTAAAAAGAATTTTTTGGCAGTTTTTAACGCAATAAATCACTATTTTTATTATATTTGTTGAAATAACTTTTATTTTCACAGATAATCTGCAGTCTAGAGTCTATGTAAAAGTGTAGAGCTTACCAGAAGGATTTTAAGCTGGATTGAAATGTTTCATAATATCAATTCAGGATTTTTCATAGGCCTAGAAAAGACAATTTTATACATTATTATTTTTTAAGGAGAAAATATATATCTTTGATTGTAGGCGATAATTAAATGTTAAAAAAATGATCGATTTAAATATTTAAAATTTTGACTGATAAAAAAAAGCTTTTTAAGAGGAACTAAAATTATTCATTATTAGTCCTGGGTTAGAAAAATAATTCATAAACTTTTTGAAAGAGTTTCATGATTTACTGAGTTCATGGGCTGTAACTCTATATGTTTTTTGCTGAAGGAAATAGTATTGACACCAAAATTAAGATTATTGGATTTGCCTATGTGAAATAATGTGCAACATATCTGAAATAGTCTCTTATTAAGCCATAGTATCGCTTCTTTGTAAATTAAAATGTATCTGTTATAATAAATGTTGGTAAATCGACTTTTTACTCCACTCAAAAAGAAAAGCCTAATAGAAAATCATATATCATAGTAGCATTATAAATTATTTTGGGATATCCTAATACTGTTGCTACAACAGAAAGGATAACCAAAAAACTTTATATTTTATAAAAGATTTTTTTAAAAAAAAAATTGGAATTTCGAAAAAAAATACAAGAAAAATCCTGCCCAAGCTTCACTCCAAAAGCTGTATCAAGATATCGTAAATAGAGTTAATTTTAACTTAAAATGAGTTTAGCATACCGAAAAAAATTGTCAGTAATTGTAGAACGTATTAATAGAAACATTTTATATGCTTTATACTGATAATTTAATGAGAAATATATTAATTACATGATTACCTTTGAAAATTACTAATTCAATCAGTAATACATACAATAGATGAGATGAGACATCTTCTTGTTTTTCTGTGTTAAAAAAAAAGCCATAAGACCCAATCCAATTTGAAAAAAAAAGCCCAAAATTTTCTATAAGTTTGGAATTAATTTCGCAATATAAAAATGTGAATTATGAGTATAGGATAAAAAAAAGCTCTAAGAAATGGAAAAATTTTCAAATAGGAGAAAAAGTAACTATATTTTGTATAAAATCGAGAAAAAATGTATTTATGAAAAAATCTCAAACATTTATTTATTTCCGTTCATTATAATGAAGGATCTGGGAATTAAAATATTCTCAATAGAAAATTAGTTTAGGAATAGAAATAAGTTTCATATTTCAAGATATACGCATATTTAATTCGCAGTAAAATGGTGTTCTAAATAAAAGGGATATTAGAATGAGGATCTTTATATCTCCTTATAAGGTAAATAATCGTATCAATCAATACGATATTAAATCGCTAGAAATATAAATTTGATAATGTTTTTATAATATAAATTTTTCACATAATCATACAGATTTCCTGGATACAATAAGGATATATTTAATTTTAAAAGTGATAATATGATATTTTTCTAAATTATAACAAAATAACTCAATACTCAATCTAAGTTGTAAAAAATGTGTGTTTTTCCTAATAATGAAGGGATTATTAATTATAAATATATGCTTTTTTACTGTTTAAAAATGTATTTTTCAATTGGTAACAAATAAATAAATCTCAATTAGAAAATTTTCGAAGGTTATTTTTTATCATACTTTTATTTCTTAATTATTTACACATTTCTATCAACATATATACTTATTTACATAATTACAATTAACAATGATGTCAAATTTATTAAACAGTTTTTTTAAATAATTGGAATATCATTTACTAATTTTCTTTGTGTTTATCGATCTAGTAACTACGGATATGTCAATATATTGGTTATAAAATAAAAATTAGCTGGTAATTTTCCCAGTAACTATAGTAAAATTTTGAGGTAAAAAAAAATTCAAACAGAATTATACTGTTTATATGTTATATATTTGTTCATAAAACATTTTAAAAATAAATAAATTCATTTTTAAAATCATCGCCCTCCACCCTCTTCCATCAAAAGAAAGAGGTTTGATTCGAGTAGAACTGGTATTTTTTGATGGATTTTTAATAATTGTTAGTATCATTATACAAAAATAAAAACATTTTATGTCAAAGTATTATTAGTTGAAAATTAATATATATATATATATATATATATATATATATATATATTGAACCAAGATGTTTAAATGAATTTTACAGATTAAAAATTGTCGGATATGTTTCCTAATAATATTAAAACAATGGTATTTAAAAAATGTATATGTGGGTTTTCAATGCAATAAATGGTATTAAAAACATAATGGGTACGATTAATCAATTTCATATTAAAATAAAATAATTTTTATTTATCTTTATCTTTTATATCTTTATGGACACTTAATATAAGTATTTTAGGTATATTTTAAAATATTAATTAACAAAAAAATAAATTTCAAAACAGAATATTGCACAGAAATATGTTTGGACAATATCAAAACAGAATATTGCACAGAAATATGTTTGGACAATATCAAAGTGCAATATAGACATAATAAATCAAACCCCTCAATCTAAAAGTTTTCTTGGAAAAAATATAAAAAATATCCTATCGAGTTAGTGATCTAATCTCCTACCTAATAATTTTAGGTCAAGCTAATTTTTTACTTTTATAGTTCTCTACCTTTCTAACTCTCTAGTGCTCTATTGCTCTAATTTTTTGATTTTTTAAATTTTTTACTGTTATAATTTTCTATCGAGTTACTGAGCTACCATTTAACTAAGCGAATGTTAAATTTTCAATCGAAGTACTATTATAATATCACTATTTTCTAATAATTTAGTCTTTTTATTCTATCAGACTAATTTAATAATTTTTTTATGTATTTTTTATTAAATTTTTTCATTTTTACCCACTATTTCAAGAAATTTACTTATTTTTCTGCTCTATGCCCTCATATTTTTTTAATTTTGTTTTGTTTTGTTTAGTATAGCTATTCTCATCCACGTTTAATATTTTTCTGAGAAAAATATATCACCCTACCTTCATTATCTTTCTTTATCTATTTCACCACCCTTTTTATATTATATATTATTAATTAATCGAATATTTTTCATTTAATTATATGTAATTTTTCAGATAATTTTTTTTGATTTTTTTTGAGCTTTATAGCTAATATATTTTAAAGTTATATATGTAAACATAATTGATAAGATATATTATTTTATAGAAATAAAAAAAATCAATTTTTTTAATTATCCAAAAAATTCACTCTCTTTTTCCGAATTCCAAGTATTCACTATTTTTAGAAGACTATTATTTTAATTTAAGTACTTTAAAATCCTTTAACATTTTATTTTTCTTCTCTTCTGCCAACTTCTTATTGAAATTTCAGTATAAACGTGCACATATTTTAAATATTCTATTATTTTTTATATTAAAAGACAATATTTCCCCGCCAGCTTGTTGAAAATTGGATACCAGGAAATTTTTTTATGTTGAATTTCATTCATTTTTCACGCAAAAATATTAATTCTATGCGTCTTGGAGATATCTAGATGTTAAATCCTCTCTTCTAAATATTCTTTAAAATTTTATTATATACCTGCATTAGAAATATTCATCCAAATCTATCAAATCAGTGCTTAATATTTAATACAGCAATAAAAGTATCTATTTTATGTTCTAAATGCAAAAAATCTATAATTAATTTTTTTTTCACCATCTTTTTTTTAGCTTGTGTCTTTTTTATCTTTATATAATCTAGAAACTTTAATCCTCTGAACTTCACTGAAGACAAAATTGGAAATTGGAAAAAGCAAAAAATTAAGTTGGTTGTAGAAAAATAGCGCCTATCATATTATATTTTTGGAATTCAAATATCACTGATTATTTTCTATGGAAATTTTATTTTTAAGATTTGGATACTGCGTGTTCTATCAGTTTATTTAAATCTTTTTATAAATTTTTTCATGCTTTGATTTCTACGAGAAATAAACTAGTGGTAATGTACGACCTATTAAAATTCTATGGGTAGTGAATATCTACAAAAAAATTCTTGGTTATATATTTAATGAACCATCAAAAAGCCATATTTCATAATTTAAAACCATTTAAATTTTTTTAAAACCAAAAAATAAAAATAAAAACTCGATAATTTCCGCTTATTTTACCTGAATTAAAAATTGAAAATACTTCAAAGTTACTTTTTTTTGAAAAAAAATAATCGGATAATTGTCCTAAATATGTAATACTTATAGATTTTTTAGGAAAGATAGCTGACCTTTAATTTTTTTTATCACGCCTATTAGTGTAGAACTAGATGTAATAATTAATCTGGTTTAAGAATATTTATTTATATTATACTAATATTATGTCATATTACGTGTTTCATATTTTATTGGATAAACAATAACTACTAATTAGTCCTAAATAAACGAAAAAAATTCTCTCTTTTTATTTTTTTTAGTTATATATACCCTAGATGCGTCTTTTGATAACTTAATAATCGAATATCATTGGTATTCAATATTAATAACAGTGGTAAGATTGATGGAGGGACATAATATGATTCCGTATCAGTAAAATTTAAATTAGTATTTTTAAAATAGATTAATTATTACACTATAAGCCACTATGGGATCATATAATGTGTATTTAGAGGCAGTAATTATTTTATTGAATTAGAAGAGTTGCTGTGAAAAAGAAGATTGTATATTTAAAGCATTTAATAGTTTAACCAGAATGTTTGTGGGACTATTTTTGATGGTTTTTTGTCGGCAGCAGCTACCCTTTGGGACCAAATGACATGGTTTTTGAACGTCTACCTCTTGAGTTAATACCCATAATGTAAACGATAGACTGTATTCATCGCGTTATTTAATATTTTCTTAACGCTTTAATGAGACCAAATATATTTATGAGAAGCATGTATAGTTTTATTTCGTGTTAGTGCGCATTCTCTTTTGCTAATTATTTATTTCCTATCCTCATCTTGTGCTTTTTATAATTTTCTAATTAAAAAACCGCATTGTGATTGTTTACTTTATTTGGAATGGCTTGGATATTATTCTATCTTTTCTTTTTCACTTAAGCTCAAAGTTAAATAACATAAAAATTTATTATAAACCAAATTTTGGATATATTCAATTATGTGAACAACGCTTGATCACAAAAAGCCTCATATTGATTGCAACCAGCACAACTTATATTTTAGTTTTAAATTTTCAATTATTTTGATATTATCCACAATATCGATCACCTTATCACTTGTGAAAAATTAAATGAGGGTATTTTAAATGAAACTATTAGCTTTTCTTGAGAATCCTTAAAAAATCTTTAAAAGCAAGGCCGAGGTGCTATTTTCTTTGGGATTTCACTTATATTAACTATCTCGAATTTATATGCCTTTTTGTTGGAAACAGTTATCCTGTTTTATACGAAAAAAAATTATAAAAAATTAAATATATAGCTGTTTTGATTTTTTAGAATACTTTTTAGGAAATTATATAGCTCAAAAAAAAATTGCTCAGGGGTGGTATTCTCTATGCCTTTTTATATTACTTTAGTTTTTTAAGATTATTAAGATGAACATATTGACCAAACCTTAGCTTAAAATGTAGCTCCATTTATTTTTCAAGGCCATTAACTTCAACATTTGTTCTTTAAAACAGATATTTTTATCTCTTCGGTTCCGGAGCCATTATTGAGGCCGGAAGAATATTTTTCTGCAGTATTGCTATTCTGGATACCTCTGGATTCAAAATTGCAAATTACTAGTTGAGTGCTACGATTAACATTTTTAGCATCTCTTCTCTGGCCTTATGGGTAGCTTGGGGAATCAAATTCTAAGAAAAGAAGCTTTAATAACTTTTCTAAATAAACCACATACGATATAGAGAATTCATTATGATTGCTTTGATATATTTTATCCAGATATATTATTTGCTTCGCTTGACGTTATGCACTGTTGCAAAAAATTCTACATCGTTTTTTTCCAAAACTTTACTAAATTTTTTTTATTTTGATAGATTTAGTAATTATTAAATTTGAAATTCCATTATCTATATAGAATTAAGTGGTCTCGTAGAAGTGGGCTCGTATGCTAACTGAAGTCAGGCTCCATTTTCCAAGAAATATCTCTATATTTTTCTGATATTTCGATCTTTTTCTCTGATTTCGTTCGTTCAAACATCCTTATATATGCAATCTTAGTAGTATTTTCAAGGTTTTTTTTTTTAAGGGAATTTATTTATAATATTTAAATATTAGAAAAAATAAAAATAGAAATACAATAAAAGGAAAAAATTAATTAAAAATTCATCCCACTCCCATCTGTCGCTCTAGCGGCTCCGTACCCACTGGGAATTGGTTCAAGGAGACCGGCAGTATTTTCAAGGTATACTCTAATTTATTTGCAGGAAAATTTGATAGCTTTACTGCGTAAAAAAATTTAATATTTATTTCGCATTAATATGAAACCTCTTTAATTTTTAGGGCCATGACCCAGAATAAAATTTTCCCCATAATCAATTGCCCACCTTTTTTTACTGTCACCCGTATATAATTCAATCTCTGGAAATTAAGAAAGAAAAAATATCAATTCATTTTGGATAATTGCTCTTTCCCCAATTTCAGAGTTTTTTTGCATGCATTTTAGTCGAATTGTTTCTTTAAAGTTCCTCGGCGACTATAAAGATTTTATAATCAATTTTTGGATAATTTTCGTATTCAGGCAGTCCGGCAGGACTTTCATAACATTTTCTTTTCCTTGCATATGAATGAAACAAGATCCCATACACTTTCTTGTCTTTTTCTTAAAGTTAATTTAGCTCCTCTTCTGATATCTCAGATTTAGATTCGAGGAACACTAAATTTCATGTGTCTTGTTTTGATTAACATAACTAAATTTTGGATCTTCCGTGAAAATTTCAGATTGGACCATCCTTGTTCCTCTCGTGAATTTTTTTTTTTTGTGATCCCATTGCCAAAATTTCATCTAAATATTCAGCTATTATGATCCCTTACTATCTGTTCTGTCGTATTAATGATCTGATAATATTGGCAAAAACCCAGTGGTAACATTCTCGTATCTTTTATTTTGGTTTTTTCTAGTATATAAATACTTTAAATATATTCCTTATTAAAAAAAACCTCATATCGAATGGGAACACCCTGAATTGGTATTCTCTTAAATTCCATTAGAACCCCAAATAATTAATGGAAATAGTGTCTATCATTAATTGAAAGAATGATTATATTAGGTCGATTGCTGTAACAATTTTTTTCATCCGTATCATCCTGCATCTTGAATCCATCAATTTCATTTTTGAAACTCCTCTGATTTATAAATCAATTTAATAGGCGCGTGTTTAAAACTATATCCAGTTCTCCCAAATTTTCGGAGATTTTAAAAAAAATTCTTTAGAACCCGACCGAATTTATTGATTTCAATTAAATAGAATTATATTTTAGAAATTGGAAAACATCTTTGGCCATTTAATTTGCATATTTTCGTTATATTCTCCTCCTGCTTGGTTGTGGATTTCTTTTCGGTTCTGGAAGGTATAACAGAGGCGGATTTTTTTCTCTTTTTGTTGTCTATTACACAAAGATCATATGTAAGCAACACACATGGTTTTTGAATGAGTAAAGACGCATCTCACCCCTACTGTGACAAACTGTGGCTACGGCTCCCCAATCTTTCTTCTTGAAACATTTGATTTTAGCTTTAATACCTTCGAAGTTATTTCTGGTGTTTACTTTGGGGAAATTAAGCGTCTTTTTAGCTTGATCGGAGTATAAAGTTGCTTTTTTTTTAGCTTACAAGATGTTGTTGCTATAGATATGGCCATGTGCGTGAATTTTAGTAGACTTTTATTCATAAGCTCTGATAGATTTTTTTAGTCAATTAGCCGCTCGTTAGTTGTGGTTTTTATTTTTACGCGCAGCCCGGCAAGCTTAATTTTTGGTGAAGGCCTTCAAACCCCTCTTTTGCGATAATTTTCCTTGTTTCAGCAAGTATAATTTTCATTTCAATAGCAAAAATAATTATTGGTTCATCTAATTATACCTCATTAATTTGAAGCACTTTTTTAACATAAAAAACAACTGGCCTATTGGTCTGGTAGTGATGAAAGGATACTATATTACGATTAATACATATTCTTAATGATATAAGAAGCTTCTTCGTTTATTAGAGAAAGAAAATGCTTCATTCCTACAGTACATGGCATTAATTAAATATTTTTTAATTCCCTTCTTCAGGAAATGGAGCACGAAAAAAGTCTTCTTCTAAGCTAGGAGGGGCTCGATAAGCTTTGGGTATATTTTGAGGCCACAAATTCTACTATGGGCTGTGATATAATTATCCTCATTATCATCTTCATTAGAGTCCCATTTTTTATAAACTAGTTAATCTTCTCACTAAGCTCGGTTATCTTGTCATAAATTTGCTTCTACATGTTTTTTTGAAAAAAAAAAAAATGTAGTTTTTTAAGCTGTAAAGTGTTAAAATTTGATATTATAAATATATAAGATTAATTTAATAAGAAAATATTTTCTGTTGAGATAAAGTACCAGTGTAAAGAAAATATGATAAATTTATCAAAAAAATTGCTTAAGGCTACATTCCTAAAAAAACAGAGAATTTTTTCATTTATTTAGGATTAATTATTAATTAGTTAATTTGAAATTACCTTTTAGAAAATACAAGATGAATCGTATAATATTTTCCCACAAATTGTATAATTTTACTATGAATAACATATGTCCATATAATTTTCCATCTTTTTCCTAAAATATTTCTCATGGAGTAATGTAGAGGTTGTTAATAGAAGTGTCTATTGATTTTATATTTGTGTTAAAAATATCTGAGATGTAGTCATTTATCAAGCGTAAATTAATTTCCAATCTTAAAATATTTGAAGGATCACTGTTAACCGTGAATATACCAAATAATTTTTATCTTTTAATGTATAATCTGTATTTATTTTGATTTTTTGGGAATTTTTTTCTTAAAATTTCATATATATGAATCTTATCGAAAAAAGCTCCCTTTTATAGTAATATATATAAGTTTAGTATTTATCTTGTTAAACTATTTTTATTGAGCGAATAACGAATTCTTGATTAATTTTTAGAATTTAGAAAGAAATAAATTCGATATAAAAATTATAAAAAATACTAGTAAGTTTAAATTGGATAAATTTTAATTAAATGATAGCTTAATTTGCCTACTATAAACGCGTGTTTAAAAAATAAAATATAAAGATCGCTGTTAAAAAAAAATTATAGCACAATTTGAATTTTTTTTGCATGTAGTAAATTTTTTTAATTTACTTGGGTTTTTGTGGGATAACATTAAATATATGTATATTAAGCATCCCTATTAATTTTTTCAAGAAGGGATTATTGCCAATAAAAAATATTGAAGCGTGATTTAGTTCTCCAATATTATCTCTAGGGGGTTTATGTATATTATTTATAGGTATATTTAAAAACTTCAACCTTACTTCTAAGGAAATCACATGATTTAATTTTATATTATTTAAATTGTCTTTGATTTTGAGAATTCTAGATGGGTTTTTATGATTAATATACTTTGTTTTTTGGTATTATCTTATGATAAAAACCAAATATGTGCTTAAATTAGCAGCTCTACCACTTTTTCTGTGCATATTTATACGCAGAAAGATACATTTTTTTTTTCTGGTGCTTAAATTAATTTAAGTTTCTATCATTAAATCTCAATTGATGTATATATACATTCCTTTGAAATATAAAATGTTTTTTTTTGAGTTTCCAATAATATCTTTTAGTTTTTAATGATATCTATTAAAAATAAGACAGAAATATTGATATTTTAATATGCTTATTAAAATTAGAAAAAATTTAATTTTTATTTAAAAATAATATCAAAAAACCCCAAATAAAGAAATAAAGAATTATTTAAAATAATAAAATAAACCAGCTATAAAAATTAAAATATTGAATATTTAGATAAATTTGGATATTAATTTACGTATAAAGTATTTTAAAATAAATTAATATATATTAACTTATACAGATAAAATTTTGATAAAAATCAATATAATGTGCAGTGATGACATTATCTTGTAAGAAAAAATATATATATTTTAGAATTTTTATATAAATTTTTATAGAAAATTTTTTTTTATAAATTATGCAAAACTATTTAGAAAAAAAAAATAAATTGAGTGTTTAAGAAACTAAAAAATAAAATATCTACGTAAAATTAAAAAAAAATTTGTTCAAGAATTTAAAAAAAATATCATACAGAAATTAAGAGATAATAATCCACTCTCGGACTTCATTTTTCTAAATAATTAAAATAAATTACAAAAAAGTTCAAAAAATTACTAAGCAATTAAGTGTGTTGACAATTAAAAGCTAATGATAATCTATGGAGGATTGGAATAGATTTAAGCTTTAGAAATGAAACTGTAAAGATAAATACAATAAAAACTAAGAAAAAAAAATATCATGGGAAACACCATTGATTTAATAGAAAACCATTTGAAAATTGATGCTTTACTGGTGATAATATGGTTCAAAAATTCGGACAAAAATATTAATATGAAGCTCAAGAATATAAAAACTGATATAAGTTTATGCTGATATGATATTTATACTATTGTTGCAGTTTAGTTATACAGATATGCGAATAAGCTACTTATTCTTAATTTTATTTAAATGATGATGGCTTAAGTATACAGTTATATAAACGAGATGGGTATATCTATATTTTTATATAAAAAGACGTTATATGTACAAGAATAAATATTAATATAGTGAGTTTATATGATTATAAAAATTAGTGATGTGTTTTTTATTGTAATATAACTTGGTGGGGTTGGTGTATGTTTATAGTTAAATAATGGTGGGTATATTATATAGTAATAAAAATTTCATATTTTACTGTTAAATTTATATATAAATGAGGGGGATATATTTTTAAATTATATAAAAAAGATATTTTAGTTATATACTATTTTTATAGAATGGTATTAGTAAATATTTATTTAGGTAGGGGTGGTTATATTTTTTTTTCTTAGACGCCCGGTGAAAAAACTGATTCTGTTTATGCATTGTGTTTTTTTACCAAATGTGAACCAAATAACTAAATTAAGATATAAATTATAAAACTAGACATATTAATTAGTTATAATTGAATAAATTTATAAAAAAAAAATTATTACTTAACCATCATTTTTTTTTTTGAGAAAATCTTTATATTGATAAATCTGGGTGCTTTAAAATAACAATCTACTCAAGTGGAAAAGTTTATTTTTCAAAAAGATGCATTTTTATCGAAAGAAGCTTCATTACACTTGAAAATTTTTAATTTTTAACATAATTTCTATATAATCGATATTAAGATCCATCCCAAAATTAATCAAATTTATTTAAAAGGTAAAATTTTAATTATGATACGAAAAAAAACCCCCAAAATTTCTTTTCTGAGCGCCCCCCCCCCCCCCCCCC
>LSSL01007723.1:0-11002 GCA_001953115.1 Smittium mucronatum | reverse complement strand
AAACAAAGCAAATTCGGCCAATGACCATTCAATCTCAGTATGCATACGGTTTACATGCATAAATTCATTATATCTTATTGGTTTCACATATTTATCTAATATTGGGTACATATCAATCTACTTCTATTTGTGAGGATTATGCAGGTCAAGAAATAAGTGCATCCTGTTAATATTACTTGCCGTTGAAATGAGTTTTTATTCCTAAAAAGGTTTTCTTATGGAAATGTGCATATTTATCTTATCAATACTTAAACAGCTATTAAAACAGCAAAGCAATATCGGGGATACAAATAGGAACAAAATAGTATTAAAATTACTACAAAAGAAAGTATAAATAGTCCCCAAAATAGTTGTTTTAAGGGGATCATTCCAGTTTTAATTCTCATTCTTATTTCTATTAAATAAATCACTTTATAAATTCAATATTCAAGAACCCATACTGTATAATTTATTTGGTGAGGAAAAATAAACCCTTTCGATAAATATATACTACAGTTTTTAATCCACGCATTACCCAAAATGTAATCACCAATAGAAAAGAGTTTATTTGATCAATTGTAAAAATAAAGTCTTTGTAGATAAAGAGTTTTTAGTAGATGAAAAATGCGGCGAAATGCAGAATTTGCAGATGAGTGTATGATTTCAGATTGTTTTTCCAACATTTTGGTTTGATGGGTTCAAATTTTCAGCGATAAACGAATTCCAAACATGGGAAAAAGATTCGATAGATAATTAATTCTTGAAGAAAAAATATTAAATCGAAATCTAACACAGATTAATAATAGATGAAATGAAAGAAAATATATAATATAATTTTCTATATACTGAAGATATATCTCTCATTTCTGATCCATAATATTAGAAATTAAAGGAGAAAAGATTGATAGTACAATTTACTTTCATTAAAACATATGGAAAGGGATTCATGATACAATGGTAGATAAGGAAGTAGAGCTATTTTCAGGGAAATTGCTAAAAAGTCACAAAATATTTCAATAGATTAAAAATTGGAGAAAATAAATGATAAAAGGAAATAATTATCCTTGAACCAATGCCCCCGAGGTATGGAGCTGCTAGAGCGGCAGAGATGAGTTGGGTGAAAATTTTTTAAATTAGTTTATATAACTGTTTATTAACTTCAAAATAAATTTCCCGTAAAAAAAAAAAAAAAAAAAGGAAATAATTATAAGGGAGAGGAATAATAGAATAAAGTGTACATATTTGATTTCATAGTATGAGAGGGTTGTTGATACAGTAAGAAAATGATCCCAAAAGCGATTAAGATGAAAATATATGGTCTAATATCTTAAAAATGTGTGAGTTAAAGGGGTAAATAATGCATAGATGGTTTCCCGAAAATTTCGGAAAATAATTCCTTTAGAGAGCTCGTTTAATTTTAAAAAGAGAGCAAATTATCGGAAATATAGGAAATAAATACACACTTTAATAGTCGGAAGAGCTAATAGATACACGGACCCCATATTACAGGAAAGGGCGCGGAGGCGTTTGATATAAGGCTCTCAGAAGGTGCGATTTGGGAATAAACTTTTGGGCTTAATAATATGTCGCCTTGAGTGCAGTTTGTACATAGGCCAATGATTTTTGCAATAACGTAGCCACTGGGGCCCTGTATTTTCATGCATTTGCTACATGCTACAGGATCAGGCTGATTGGGATATTCATTCCTATCTATTATTGGTGGACTCTTGAATAGAAGATATATAAAAAAAGGTATAGTTATATATCAAAAGTACCGAATAGAATGTTTGAACTTACGACTAGCACGAAAAAATCAGTAGTACCGGTTGTTTGAGGGCAAAGATCTAAATTGTAACCACTAGAATATTCAGAAGCAAATCCATTTCCATATAAGTTGAAGCCCTTTTCACCGAAAGTTGAGCAGGTAGAGAGACATTCTCGCTTCAAGAAAGCCAATATAATAATCATAATTAAAGCTACAAAGAATAGAAAAATGATGAGCAAAAGTTCAATGGAGAGCTTAGCGCAGAACAATAAGATTAAGCCAGCCCATTTCAGAATCGAGAAGCCATTAGATTTTTTTTTGGAAGCCTTTGGATTGAAATTTTGATTGTTTGATGCGTTAGTTGTTGGATTATTCTTTTTAGGCAGGGCCTGAAGAAATATAGGCAGCAGATCGGGGCCAGCTCTTTGCTGTTGAGGATAGTATTCTATTAAATTCAATAAAATAGCATTTTAATGACAAAGATAAGAGTCGAAATCAGGACATGAGGTATCCTTTGAGGAAAAAGATGTTATTGAGGTAAAATTGCAACTAGGAATTAGCTCCAGCCAAGAATGATAAGAGGAAAATCAAGAGTTTTTAAAGAAAGACAAATTAATACGGACCTTTAGGTTTGTCACGATCGTATACTTTGGAATCTGTAAAGCATGAAGGCAGAAGTCATTATGTGGGAATATTAAGAAGAGAAAAAGGAAACATTGGGAGCGGATTTGGGAATTTACATACCTTGTTCGGGGGTTTCAAAAACGCTGCTAAACTTTTGGTAATTCATACTGGCGACTGTAAACAAAGTTTTGAGCTATTCAGCTTTCAGCCTCAAGACTGTAATATTTTGATTTAATCACGGGTGACACACTGATTGGGATTCTATTTGCCCAAAAAAATAACAATTTTAATTGGCTAATTGGCATATTGCTTCCATAGATTGATCAAATATTTCCGATATAATTGGATGAGTAACATATGCTCAAGTGTTTAGCGAATGGTTGAAACGATTTATTATCGAAGAATCATGAGTAAACCATGGGGAAGGTTAAGCCTCGAGCGAATATAAGCGTTCCATTATTCTCTTGAGGATTAAAGCTTTTTTTCTTCCCATTTTTGAATTTTACTGTACTTGTATATATTTACTCAGGCAGTGGGAATATAATCCTTGGCTCTGTTTCCACAACTATTCAGAGCAGATTTATAAATTCAGCTTTCGTTTCTATATAAATATATATATCTATTTTTTGTTCGAATTATCTATCGATTTTTATCAGTTTTCCATAAAACCCCAGCAATTCAGCGTTAAACACTGGTTCTCTAAAAGATTCCAAGAAATTATTTAAGAGAATTAAAAAGTTCATTTTAGGGAGATTCAGTTTTATTATATCATTCTGATAGGTAAAAATCGAAAAATGTCTACCCCTACCCGTCGCCGTCTTATGAGAGACTTCAAACGACTGCAAAACGATCCCCCCAGTGGGATTTCAGGAGCTCCATGTGCAGACAATATAATGGTATGGAATGCGGTTATATTCGGTCCAGGTATTATTATTGTTTTTCTTTCTATTGAGATTTTATGGCTTTTTTTTAAAATTTTAGTTTTGGAGTTTTATTTTAATTTATATGGCAGCCCTTGAGAAAATTTCAATATCAAGACTTTATTATTTTCTAACGAGAATGATTTAGCGACTTTTATTTAATGTCTTTAACGAAAAACAAACAACGTGCCTACAATACGGTTTCTAACAATATTATCTTACTAAAAAAATTTCATTTCTTTTCTCTTTAGCTGATACACCATTTGAGGATGGAACTTTTAAGCTTTCAATGTCTTTTGATGAAACGTATCCTAACAAACCTCCAACGGTCCGATTTGTTTCAGAAATGTTCCATCCCAATGTCTATGCTAATGGAGAGTTGTGTTTAGATATTCTTCAGAACAGATGGTCACCCACGTACGATGTGGCAGCAATTTTAACCTCAATTCAATCCCTACTGCACGATCCGAATCCTAATTCTCCAGCCAATGCAGAGTCAGCCTCTTTATATCGGGAAAATAGGAGAGAATATATAAGAAGGGTTAGAGAAACTGTCGAAAAATCATGGGAGTGAATCGAAAATTATTCCACATACTGCTTTTAAATCTATTCTCATTTGCAGAGTTGATATTTGTTCACTAGACAACTTTAGAGGTACATTTTGAAAATTTCACCGAGTTAATGGCGACACCTTTAGATTATTAGCCCGAGTTATACTTAGTTGAAAGGATTATTAATGCGAATATATTTTTTGGGAATTTATTATGAAATAAAACTACAATATATTAAAAAAGACTTTTGTGGCACGGTTTTTTTTCAAGGTGACTGTACATTTCATTGTACAGCTTCGAAGTGCAGTTGCACCAATCAGAGCATTTCCCATTTTCAGCGCAGGTTTTAGCTTCAGCCACGGTGGTATCTCGAGCTTGCTCGGAATTAAGAGGCAGTTTCTGGTCTTGAGGTTGTTTCAATTTAACAAAATCGGAAGTGTCCATCGGAAAAAGTGTGCCAACGATTAGAAATCAAATGTGTTTTGCGCGTTCTAGCTAATGGTAACAAAGAAAAGGGAAATTAAAAAGACTAAGTCTTGCTGATGTCTAGACTAGAGAAGCAAAGTGGCTGTAAATAATAATCCTCCACAGCGGTTTGGAAGTGTAGATAATTTATTGGACAAGTTACAAATGACTAAAAAAGAAAAAAAGATCCGGTTTATAGATAGTTTATAGATAGTGTATTGATGGTTAATTGATAGTGTATTGATAGTGTATAGATAGTGTATAGATAGTGTATTGATAGTGTATTGATAGTGTATAGATAGTGTATAGGTAGTGTATTGATAGATAATCTATAGATAATTTATAGACATAGACTAGATAGTTTACAGATATATACTAGATAGCTTACGGATATATACTAGATAATTTACAGATATAGGATAGGGAATCCAAGAAACATGATATTGATCAGCATTTTCGGCTATTTTTGTGGGGTTATATAGTAAATGCTTTCAAATATACAGCTAAAAATAAGTTCCTTTTCAGTTTCACAATTCAAAATCAGATTTATCTCTAAGAATTCACATATTTCCCACTCGATGGCTATTAAAATCAGCCCATCTCCTGTGCAAATTTGTAATAAAATAGCCATTGGCCTAAAATCTGAGGGTATTTATGTATCATGGGATCCAAAGGGGTATAATCACAGCAATCGATATTGAAATTTATGCCAACATAACTGAGGATTGACGATTTGATAACTCGGCAGGGATGTTTGATAACTATACAGAAATATTTGTGCGGGCATCGAAATGTCCCATTAACCCTTTCCGGGCCCAAATTTTTGCTTTGCCCCTATTTGTGTATATTTACAATTCCAATTTGCTCAAATGCATGATCTTCCCAATGGTACTCGAACAATATTAAACTAAGCATAACATTGAGCGAAAAGTGAATTCCATTTTTTGTACCATCGCCCCTGAAAGGCTAAGAGAAATCTACGACAATTTGTGTTTTAGGAGCCGGAGTGATAAACACTTCAAGGTAAACAGGTCCAGCTTTGAGAAAATCAAGCATATGACCACCTGGGATTTGTATTGGGTCTACCTGAGTTTGTTTGTAGAGAAGATTTGATTATGCATAAAAAAATCGGCCTTTTTCCACTTTAATGCATCAAATCACCTTGGACACGTTATCCTATAAAAATTGCCATTTCACAACTATTTTTTCATCTTTTTTATCTAATAGAATTGCCATTTTCCAGCCATGGGTTCAGCTTTTTGATGTTTCATAAATTATGCTGTACCAACATGTTTCTAGTGTACATCTTGTTTTTTGTTTTTGTTTTTTTGTATCACGGAATTTTATTTTAAGATAACGTCATTAAAAACTATACTAAAAAAATATGAAAAAAAGAAAAAGACATAGAAAGGACTAGTATCCTAACTACAATAAGCCCCTCTGCCGGTCTACCGGCTACGTACCTACGATAAAAGGGTGCAATCTACAAACCAAAAGACTTCCCCTGACATTAATTCAAGTAGATGTATGACTGAGGTTACTTGAAGTCAAGAATTAAGCTCTTTTTCGATGAACAATAGTTCATTGAAGCTAATGAGCTCCTAGTCAGAGCCTATTTTTAATATGATTAATAAAATTAGGCTCCTAGCCAAACGTGGGTTTGATCTACATGGCTTTCCTACAAATAGCTGTTAGACGCTGAGATCCGTCTGAATGTTGAACGCTGGACTTGTGCACTAGACTATGTCTCGGCCTAACTAAAAAATCGGTTTCTCCTGTTTCTAGATGGTCCTTCTCTGGAATTGCTGTCCTTCGAATCGCTGTGCGCTGTCCCCACTACTCCCAACCAAGAATTGTACAGCGCTGTGTGAAATATTAGTTTAGTGTACTTCGAGAAGTACACTACTAAGCCCCTAAACCACGGCAAGATATTTCACTCTTATAGGAAATTATGATACAGAAAAATGAAAGTAATCACAGAATCAAAAAATAAAAAAAAAATTTTAAATCAGTATACAAAATCTATTTAATTTGTTGAGAATATTGATAAATTAACTAATATGTTTGTTTTATTTGAATATCAGGAAAATGTAAATACTTTTTTAAAAAAATGCTAATTAAACCTTCTTTTGATATTTTTTTATCAATTTTTGAATACACCTTAATTCATTTGAAGACTTTTTTTTTTAAAAAAGTCTAATAATGTTTAAAATAAAAAAAAAATACAAAACCAAATAATAAAAATTTATACTTCAAACCTTTTAAATTTAGTTTTTTTTTAGAAAAAAAAACTTTCAAAAACCAAAAAAAAATATAATAAAAGTATTTAAAAAAAATTCGATTAGTTTTTTTTTTAAAAAAAAACTTTTAGAATTAATAGGAAGAAATCTCATTTGTGGATGTGTTTCTAATAAAAATAAAAGCTATATATCCATTTAAACCAAATAAAAAACACAAATTAAACTTTTGGAGCAAAGGGATTTTTTTTCAACAAGTAAAATATAAGGCGCGAAAATCATTAGCATTTTTAGATCATACTTGGAAAGATATCAACCCTACAAGTAAAAGATATTATTATATATAATAAATTTATCAACTTTATGAATAAGCTCTTAGTCTTTATCGAAAGTGATGGAATAGGTTTAAATGAAAATCATTAAAAAAACTCCTACTTATATGGACATTTTTCAGATTAAAATTCGATATTTTATACAAATTATTATTCTTGAAAATTATATTCAAGAAAGTATCAAATCTTTTAAAAAACAGAATTTTCTATCTTATATTCGAAATAAATTAAAAATTGAATAACATTTTTTCAATACAGACTATATTTTTATTAAAGCATTGTATTAAACAAATAAAAAAATTTGAAATTCAAATCAAAATTATGTAAGTTGATACAAGATTAGGAAAAATATTCAAAGTAATCTATATGGGAAAAATTTACTGCAAAAAATTGTATATTAGTACAAAAAAGAACTGATTTATTAATTGGGTGATTTCAATTTAAAAAAATCCCATTTAGCGAATATTTATAATCATTTAAAAGGTCTTATATAATAATTAATGAGCTATTTTATCAAAAATATATTTTTTTTGGTGCTTTTCCTCTAAAATTTTTAAAGCCGTTAAGTTAATTCAAGGTAAAACTTAGTTTTTCAGTATGACATGTTAAAAACTGTAATTAAAACTTGATATAAAACGTATTATGAGCTTTGAATATATATATATATATAAGTTATTATTAATCACTTGGATAGTCAATAAGACGGCTGTTATTGAGATAATAATTTATCAAATATATAAAATGTAAAAATATTTAGTTACCTAGTAGAATTTCACTCATCATCTTGCTATAATCAAACTTAAAAGAGTGATATTATAAAAGGGCTGTAATGACCCAATCATTATTGATTGCTCACATTACCCCTGATTTCACGTTTCAATTTAATTTACTATTTTACCAATTTTCCAATACCTTTATAAGCAGCTTGCATTCCGACTTTTGGAAATGCAAGCTTTTCAACTAGTTTAATCTTTAATTCCTTGAAATATACTTATTCTAAAAACCACCTTTTTCCGAGTCCCTAAAAGGGAGATACATATATACTTGTTCAATAATTTGATCTTGGGGTTTTTTTAGCCTAAATGAACCGAAAGGGCTTAATAAATAAATCATTCCTAAATTTAATATCTTATAATAAAATTTAAAAAAAAATCTTCCATAAATAAATGTTTTTTTTGCATCACGAAATTTTATTGTAAGATAACGCCATTAAAAACTACACTAGGAAAATATGAAAAAAAAGAAAAATCCATATAGAGAAGACTATTATTCTAACTATAATAAGCTCCTCTGTAGGTCTACGGGCTGCGTACCTACTCGAAAAGGGTTTTATCTACCAACCGAAAGACCCCCCTGGCATTCCTTTGAGTGGGATGGATGACTGAGGCTTCATAAATAAATATCTAATTCTTATACTATTGATGTAATTAAGCAACCTCGATCCAAAAAAACACAATTATTTACCAAATATCATATTTTTAAATCGAAATTACCGATTTAATAAACTGATTCTTTTTTGTACTAATCTAAAAAAATTTGCAGTAAACTTTTCCCTCATTGCTTATTTTTAATAGTTTTCATAATCGTGTACAACTTAAATAATTTTCATTTGATTTTCAAAATTTTATATTTGTTTAATTTCTGGTTTTTTTATTGATCCTGATAAAATTCTATTTTTTACCTAATTAAACCTTTATATTAAAAAGATATTTTTTCGAAGTCAATATTTTTAAAAATATATATATCAATAAATGATATCAGTCTATTTTGTTAAAATTTCCATTTATAGCATTGTTTTCTAACCTTTTATTTTAAATATTATGAATAAAATAAAATAAAATCACTTCTACCTTTTAATCCTGAAAAATAAACGAGGTTATTGTAAAAAATTGAAGGATATTGCTTACATAAATTACCAATATCTTATCCTATATTTCAAATATCTAAGACCTGTGTTGGTTTATAGGTCTAGAAAAATAATAAAAAGGTAACATAAACTAATATTCGTATAGTTTTAGACCCCCCCCCCTCTAATTTTAAGAAAAAACATTATTTAAACTTACACGTAGATGAATTTGTACTAAAATTAGACTAATTTCAATATTTTCAGGGTATACTTTACAAAAAAAAAATAATTAATTTTTAAGGTTTTAAAACTTCAATAGTTCCAGAAAATACACGTTTACAATATCAAAATTAAATTTAGTTAAATTTTAAAAAAAATCATTTAAAAATGTTATATAGAATTTTTAACTAATAAATTTAAGATATTTTGATATATGATTGACTGTTTTAATAAAATCATGCTAAATTGAGCCTTTTTAAGCGATTTTTGACTAATTTTGACTAAATTATACAACCAATAAAAACAAGGCCTTTGGATTGTATAAAAGAGAAATATTTGCTATTTCCTAAATAAGTAAAATTTAACAACTTTTTCAACTATCTTCTTAAAATTTATGGAAATAAACTATGATTAAGTGAATTTTATCAATAGAGAAAATAGATCTATTTCGATATAAGCTATTACATATTGAAAAACTGTGGTTTTTTTGAAAATAAACTCACCTATCAAAAAAACTGAAGGGGGTTTTCAATGTTTTGCCTTTATATAAAAATAGGTTTGTGTCCCCTAATTACAAAATCTTATCGATATTTTGTCTATTATCTATCAAAATTTAATTTATTTTTATAAAATTCATTTAAAAAATTATATCATAATCATTTAATTAAAATTGTAAGTAACTAAAATGTGTTTTTTTACTAAATTTATTTGAAATTTACCTCAAATTAATTTTTTTAATATTATATAACGTATTTAAAGGATTCTAAAAAATCGGTTCTCACTTTAATAATTTTTATAAATAAGATCATTAAACCTTTAATAGAAGATAAAATATAAAGCTAAATCATAATTTCTTTTTTTAGAAAGAAAAAAAATGGAGCTATTGTAAAATATGGCACACTTAAATAGGAGTTTACTCGGATAACCATTTTTTTAACTGTACACTCAAGATCCAATAATGATAAAAATATTATTACATCTTTTTGGAAAAAATTTATTTATAGAAAATTTTTTAATATAATATGATATCATATATCCAGTATGGTATAAATTTTGGAATTCGATATAAAGATTTTTTAAATTATGTCTATCGAAAAACGAGAACACCAACTTCTTTTGATATAATGGCAAGGCATTGAAAAACTTCTTTAATTTTTTTATGGGTGAGTTTATTTTCAAAAAAACCACAGTTTTTCAATATGTAATAGCTTATATCGAAATAGATCTATTTTCTCTATTGATAAAATTCACTTAATCATAGTTTATTTCCATAAATTTTAAGAAGATAGTTGAAAAAGTTGCTAAATTTTACTTATTTAGGAAATAGCAAATATTTCTCTTGTATAAAATCCAAAGGCCTTGTTTTTATTGGTTGTATAATTTAGTAAAAATTAGTCAAAAATCGTTTAACTCTTTCGTCCTCAACGTCCATTTTTAGGCCATCCTACTACATGTAGCAGGCACTTATGGGCTTAAGTAGGCTATTTTAATAAAAATGATATCCAATAATAATAAAACTTTTTTTTATTAGATTAGATTTTACCAATCTTTTAGTAAAAAATAAAAACATTCAGAAATTTATGTCCAATAATATTTAACGAAATATTGTATGCATTAAAAAATTTTAATTAATTTTAACTCATTGAAACTACTTTGAGAGAAAATTCACGAATAATATATATTTAAAAACCACATTTTTCTGGAAACTTGGGGATATTTCTGATAGATTTAAAAAAAATTATAGGTAAAATTTGGATTTTACATAGCGAAGATCTTTATTATATATACCAATAGATACTCATTAAAATTTCAAATCAGCTAATGGTCGAGATCGCGAGTAAAATTTCAGTTGCGGCCAGGTGGTGGCCACAATTCTGGTTTTCAATTATTTTTTTTAATACCATGTAAAAGAACTAAATAAAAAAGTATTAAATAAAAACCAGCTCATTTTTGAAGATGCAAGGAAATTGTCGGTTAAGACCAGCCGGTGGCCAAGATATGATTTCTGGTTGGTCTTATTTTTAAATTTTGCACATTTATGAGCTTTACATGAAAATTAAGATC
>LSSL01007722.1:0-49315 GCA_001953115.1 Smittium mucronatum | reverse complement strand
AATTTTTCCATTTGTGAAATGCTCGCTCACGGGCCACGCTGGTTTTCAAAAAAACTGATTTTATTCCCATCTCATTTCTGAGTCTCTCCATAGCTGTAGATTTTCCCACTCTGGCAACTAGTCGTACTGCTTTATCTATTTCGCTTTGTATTGATCTGGTTCGGTATTCACTCATACCGAACGTTTCCCCACCATAGCATCCTATGGGCATCAGTACCAAGTGTCCACTTTTGAGGTTTAAAGCTTAACTGATAACTTTTATGGTTTTAAAAAATTCAAATTTATAAAATTTACTATAAAATGGATGGAAAAATACTATATAACAACGGCATATACTAAAAAAGACAATGGAATATAGCTTGTTCGTGTTTTCTGCTTCGTTTTTTCAAAAAAGGCTAAGGGAAGCAAAAAGAAGCAAAATAGGTTGAACATTCTTAAATAATACTTAAAATTTATATAAATAAAACATACTAAAAAAGACGATGAAATATAATTTTTCGGGGTTCCATTTATAGCCATATGAAAAATTCTAAGCGAAAAAAAAAAAAAGAAAAAGAAAAAGAAAGAGAAAGAGAAATCTACTTCTCAAATGATATATTTAGTCGGAATAAATAAGTGTAAATTGGATACAAATGCTTTTTTCAAGTTAATATTTTGTGGGACTAAAATCTAACTGAAAATAAAATAAAATCATTTAATTAAATCCTGGTTGAATAAAGCTCTTTCTAAAACTGCCTTGAAAACAAAATAGGACTTTTTATATGCCTTTCTACTATCAAAAGCTGTGGCTTGATTGGCGGTTTGAATATCAATCACTGTACTAGGACTTTGTTTTTTGAAATAAAAATTAGGTTCTTCATTCATTTTTCTGTTAAACAGAGTAAAAGTTGGCGTGCAACTAAGGTCTGACTTGAACGAGAGTTCAGATCTTTGATCCCAAGGACTCAAATAGTTTCCGTACGATTCAGTTTTTTTTTTCGGTTCTTCATTTTCATCAACCGAAAGTAAAGATTTCTCATCAACTGACTTACGAAAACTGCTTGGTCTAGAAATCCCGAATTTGTACTCGTCTAAATTATTGACTCTTTTAGAGGCTTCACTCTTTGCATTATTTAAATTTATATTGGAGCTATACATAACGTTTTTTACAATCCTCATTGATCTTACCATTTCGATAAATGTCTTTTTCCCCATTTGAACATAAACAAGAGGTTTAATATTATATTTAGAAAGTGTTCTTTCATTTGTTTGATCTTTAAGATCATCATAGCCTTTAAAAATATATGTATTATGTAAACTCTCTGCTGATGATGTCTCCTTCAAATCTTTGCTATCAAAGAAGGAGTGAGAATTTCTCTTTTTTTGAGCTGTTTTTCTAGAAGTTGGTATTGGATAAATAGTAGGAAATTCAGTGCCGATTTTCAAAGGTTCATCTAAACCAGATTTTTTAAGAGATCCATTAGTGCATTTGCTTTCGACTTCATTAGTTTTACGTAACCCAGAGTAAGGGCTGATCTCCAGGTATGAAACGCACCTTTTCAGTTTGGAATTTTTATGATTCATTCTATTTTCTTCATAAAAATTATTTACACAAGATTTAGAACTAAGTGAGTTTTCTCTAAGTTGAAATACCAAAGACGGCACTTCCGAGAAACAATTTCTTTTGGAAGTATTTGAATTTGGAAAGTCCGAACAATTAAATTCTGATAGAAACTGAGTGCCCATATTACAATTAACTGTCAATGATTCTTTTTGAGAATTTTTAAGTATTATATCAAAAACCTTATCTGTTATATAGTGGTTGTAACTGGATAATGGTTCGCCTAAATTTTTAATTAGACAACTTTTACATTTTTCTCTGGATTCAAATTTTCCTACATAATAATCATTTACATGTGCGCCATTTAATTCCATAGAAAGGTTTCTAGCTTTAATTTTGGTGCATTTTTTGTGTTGAAAATGTAAATTTCCATGGCCTGCTGAACAACCAAAAGTATTGGTATCTATAGAAGATGCTCTGTGTATAGTAAGAGTTTCAAAATCCTCGTCCAATCTAATAAAATCAACTAAACTTTTACTCCTCTTTAACGAGAAAATCTCGCTTGAATCTGGGGTTTTTGAAGGGTTAATTGTAAAATCGAATGAACTATATACTTGAGAAATGTTTGACTCACTACTACAAATGCTATAGTCGTCAATTGAACTATTATTTTCTTTATCTTCGGAAGATTCGAACATACCTGTGAACATTTTTGATAGCTTTTTAACCCCCTTGAACTTATCCTTTATTTTTTCTACATAGATAGAGCTATTTGATAATCTACGATTTTTATCAAGAACTTCCAAAGAAATAGGGGTTTGTTCACAAGACATTGAGAACGAGTCGGGATTAATTTCTATATTAGACAAATCTTTTTCGGAAAATTCTGGGTTTGTAAATTTTTCACCATCTATTTCCATTTCGATTACCGAATCATGGATTTCAGTTGGCATTATGAAAATTTCGGGAACCTCGCTAATTATTGAGCTAGTTTTTTTGTCAAAATCACTAATCTTAATGCTTAATGGTTTGTTTTCAGTAAGGGTTAAGTCTTTATCTTCCTTGGGAAGTTTTAAAAGCATATTTGCAGAACCAGAATCAATGGGCACGTCTTTGATATTCCCGCTAATTTTAGAAGATATTTTAGATTTTTTTCTCGTATCTACATCTACAACACTATTATTAACATGTTGACGACTTTCTTCTGCGACATTTATAATAATGTGGTTTTCTTCAACAGATTTCATAGAGAGCTTTGAATGATCAAATTGATCCTCATTTGAGTCATTCTTGTAATTCGATGAGTTTGACGTGTCTAGTGTTTTGCCCAAAGAGTACAATGCAGAGTTCATTCTTTCCCTGAAAGCGAAGCTAAGTTTTTTTAAACTTTTTTTTCCTGATGAAAATAGACGCCTACTTTTGGTTTCTTTATTTTTTTGTAGTTTATCCATCATTTCATTATCTACAAACGTACTAGGCTCTAATGCATTACCTTGATCGATTAATCCAAACATATTAAAAAAAAGTGAATTTGGTGATAATACACCTTGAGTATTTGAATCTCTTGATTCTTGCATTGAAGCGAAAAAATTCTTATAATCGAACTCATTTTTGCTCCGCTGATAACTAATTAAATCTAATTCCAAAGTTTGCAAATTTTCCAAGAATTCGTAAATTTGTAAAAAACCCTCAACTCTTTCCAGATGCAAAAATATCTCGTTTTTAAGATTATCAAAAACGCCTGACAATGCGGAATCAGAAATATAAACGGATAAAAATTCTAAGAAAGACCATAAGGAATAGTCTAAGGGTCTAAATGGAGTATTAATACCATCCCCTAAATATAACAGACCTTCACCAAATCTAAATAAAATAGGATTACAATCTTTGCTGAATGCTAAACCGGGTTCATCATAATTCAAAATTTCTAAGTAGTCTAATATCTCTCTTTTGGAATTAGAATTATCGTCAGAGAGCACCGAATTTTGTGAACTGGAATACATTGAAGATGTATCTGAATTTTTTCGAACATTTGAAAGGAAGCTGAATTTGGAAATGCTAGAAACCTTGCCTGAAATGTCAATGAGATCTTGAACTTTTTTTAATAAACTTGGTTTTAAGTCTTTATCTCTACGTTTCAGCTTTATAGGATCAATATTGATCTTTTTAAAATTGTCTAATGATCTTTCAAAATAATTTAATAGCTTCCCAAGGAAATCAAATTCGGGATCAAAATCTCCATAAATTCTGCCTGTGTATATAGCTTCAGCTTTCTCGGTATAATTTGTAGATCTTAGCTGATTAGTAATGGGAAAAATGTACCTAAACATCACTACAAGAAGACTTTTCGAATAAAAAATTATGTCGGATCTAACCCCATGACAAAAAACACACGCATCATCACAATCAAACTGACAGTTCTCTAAAACTCCCCCCCTTTCCTCTAACAGTTCGATTATCTTGATAGTAAATGTTTTTAAACTCAAAATAATACTGTCGATCCAATACATGTCATCCTTGGAGTTATATTGAAGTGGAATTAAATCTTCATGGTCCAAAGATATTTCAGACAATCCTTTGACATTAAAGTTCAGATATTTTGATTTTTCGTCTAGATCTTTAACCTGTTTTTTTAGATGAAAATAGATAAAATTGTAATAAAAGCATGGTTTTTTTGCCAAAAAGCTTTTAGGGCAGTACTGGAGTTTTTCTGAATTGATTATTTGAAACGATTTAATGCATTTTCTTAAAAATAATTCATTGTTTAAAGACATAGAATAAGCTTTAATGCAGGTTAAATCGTTCAAAAACATTTGGGAGAATATCTGAGGAAACAAGCTAATAAAATAAAGATTGTTTTTTCTGGGGGAATAGCTTTGGGGTATTAGAAATGGCATAAAGCTACTTTTCTCTAGCATTAAACTCTCCGAGTAAGGATCTGAGTAAGAAAGATTATTCATTCCGTGTAGTTCAATGGATACTGGTTTTTCGATTGAGATTACGTTTGATAAAAGTTTATTTTCTTGATAATAAATTTCAGATATTAAATCGGAGGTAATATTTACTAGATTTAGATATGATTTGTTCAAAGTTGGGTCTGAAAATAGATTGCTATCCCTTATTAACTCTAGAGATCTGAGGGAAAAAATATAGACCTCAGTTGCAATCCCAAGTAAAGGTTCCATCAAAATATGGTGGTGAGAGTATTTTGACTTCATCAAAGTAAGAATATTTTCCACAACTGGGTATAATCCATTAAAAGGAAACTTAGCTAGCAGCGAACTACATTGAATGGATAATGCTTGCAGAAGATTCAATGACTCGTCTTCAGAGCAAGAATCGAAAATCATATGTACGGTTATTCCGATGAATATTGAAAGATCCAAATTTCCCTTTGATAAGTTGAGGGAATTGATACAGCTAATAATGCGGTTGTGAATTAAATACAGATAACTTCCGGAAAATTTTCTACCGTATTCTAAGAACGTATAAATGATTAATATCAATGTGTATTTAAAGTTATGAGGTTCGTGTCTGGAGGGTTTTAGCGAAATGAGAAAGTTCCTCAAATCACTTTCACTTATAGAAATTTTGGAAATTTGGCGTTGGCTATTAAACTGGATGGATATTGGTTTTTTAGGACCGCTATTACCGATGGCCAAGTTTGTAGAGTCAAAAATAGAATGGCCAATGTAAAACTGGAGGAAATTTTGGAATACTGGATCCGAATTTTTGTCACAGCTATTGTAACTTTCCAAATAATTCACGGATATTTTTTGGAATATATGTGCAAAACTCTCCTTTTCTCTCTCCTTCTTAATTGAAAACATTAATGTCAAGATTATTTTAAAAAAATCTGTCAATGGTAATAAAAGTGCTTCATTGTTCTGTATAGCACATAACCTTTCAGAGTAAGGGTTCTTAATGGAGCTAAAATAACTTTTGGATAATTTGGGTTTGAAATGGGGATTAGATTTGTCTTCAGAAATTTCCACTCTCCTTAAATCTTCTATATTTGAATAATCAAAATCATTTTCCCTTAGAAACTTATTCATCAGAATAATATTATTGCTGTTCATTAATTGAAATAGAGAATTATCCATATAATTAATATCATATATTTGATTTTTTGTATTGAATTCTAGAACTTGGTCCACAATATTAGTTGCAAACTCCTTTGTTTTGCCCAAATTTATATTTTCTAAAGAAGAAACTAATTCGTAAAAACAGTCTTTCATTAAATAAGAGTATTCAAGCTCTAAATCGTAACTAGTAGATAAAAGCGATATTAAGGAAGACGAAAACTGGTACACGAAATCCATTCCACTTTCTCTCAGGAAATATGAAAATGCAAACAAAACTAAATCTTTGGTGTGGTGCAAATTATCTGAGTTGAACCATGGATTTTTCATAGCGTTGAAAGGGAATCTGAAAGATCTTAAAACAATTTCAGATTCACAATATACTCTGAAAAGGAGAGGGCAGATTAGTAGATATTTGCTATTTAAAGCAAAGTCTATAGTATATCTTGTGGATAGAATGGAATACACAAGAATTATTTTTTCGGTTATCTCAGGGTACAGAAGATGACTTCTTATTAAAACAACACCAAGATTTAGGATTGAGGTTGAAATGGAAGAAGAGGAATCTAAGAAACTGACATTATTTAATACGACGGACTCGATAAACCTGATACGGGCTCTGGATACAATTTTGGACAAATAAAGAATATAAGGATCTAAATTCTTAAATATTTCAAATAATATTTGCTCAGGGATAGGAAGATAATTTATATCTTCAATATTTGAAGAAGACATGGGAGATAGATCGTATAAAAACTCTGACCCGGATAAATAAAAATAATCCAAATTAAAAAATCGGCTACTATCGTGGAAAACCAACCTTAGAGTATATTTTCCAGACTCTTCTCGAAATCTCTCCAATTTCCCCTTGTAATTTATGAAAATTGGATCGTTATTCAATAGAAATAATGAATTTAAAATATTTAAGTTTATCTTGCTTTCAGATTTTAGAAACAAAGTGGATGCTGAAATGGACAGATAGCGTGAGGTTAAAAATATGAAAGAGTTTGAATCCGAATAACTAAGATGGTTTTTGATAAAATTCGTATTTAGTATTGAAGGGTTTCTAATTTGATCATCTAGGACAACTTTAAAGCTCTTCGGACCCATATTATTGTATTCAGTTTCTTGCGATTTGGAATTAATAGACAATATTTGATCGGCATTTTGGCTGAGACTGGTAATATTGGAGTAATATTTCGCATAAAATTTTCTGATAGATGAATTTATGGGAATATTGTTTCTCCCCATTATTAGACATATTTTGGGAAGAATGTTGAAGATAGCACTCTTTGGCTTTACGTTAGGTAACTTTCCATTTTTAAGGGAATCAAAGTAATCGGATAATGCTTTCAATGAATTTAAGACCATCCCCTTACTAACATTATATTCAATATATTCTGATCCTAAAACTGAATTCTCAAAAGTACTTAATAAAATCCTACTTTCATAACCACTTTGTAACAATTTTGATTTAATGGCTGGAAAAAGTTCAGGTAAATTCTTAAATGTGGTTCTGAGAAGTTCCGAGGTGCAATTATCTATGATTGATTTGGCCAATGTATTTCTGTGGACGTTTGTAAAAAAATCAAAGTTAGGAAGGGAATTTTTAAGTTTTATGATGGACAAAAAGAGTGAAACTAGGATGGTGTGTTTGGTGTTTTTAGACTTTGAGTAACATTCCGCTGGATTTGGGTTATAATGTTTAGAACAGTTGGATTCCTCTATAACCAATATTTTATAGTTTGAAATTCTCATTGTAGAAAGCATAAAATTTTTGTACAGTTTCGAATGTTTTTTCTCATACTCTGCATCGATATTTTTGTGAAGAGTGTCGGTAATTAGCTTTGAAAATTTTTCTCTATCATCAGAGCTAATTTGAAAACTGTCTAAAAACATTTCATTCATTTTATGATATATCTCACTATTTACACTGTTTACATACATATCTGGGTAGGAGGCATCTGTGAAGCATCTTAAGGTATTATCTGTCAATGAAAAAAATTTGAGTTTCTCTCTGGAATTTACGTATTTAAAAAATACTGGAACCACATCAGAATAAAATGAAATTACTCTTGAAACTCTTTCTAATGCTACAAATCTCCCGCTATTATTTAAAAAGCACAAAAAAAATATTATTAAACTTTTGAAAAAATTTATCTGAATGAAAAAATGGAGATTAGAAAGACAAATAATGTTACCTTGTGAAAAGATTTGTAGATATAAATTCAATAGCACTCTTATTAAGAATATCTAAATAAAAAAGAATGAAAATCTGATTTGGAAGAGATGATATTGATGCGAGTTCAGAAATCTGTTTAAAACAACGAGGGCCAAGAATCTGAGTGAATGATATAGTTGGTATTAGCTCGTGATAATAAAACAAAAAATTGAGATATTTGCTTTCAAGCTTGGTGAGTATAAGATTTCCTGATACATTTGATGATGATAATAAAATTTCCTCAATTTGAGGTTTATCAATTCGGTGAGAAAAACTATTTGACTCGAGTCCGAAATTTTCCAAAAGATCTATAGGGTCGCTATAATTCTTAAGGATCAAATTTTCGCTGTGATAAACTATGCCAAAAATTCGAGATATTTTGCTGTTGGAATAATAATATTCCCTTTTTGGATTTCTCAAATGGAAAATTTTACATCTGATAATCTGCAGAAATTTTAAAAGATCGTAACTACAGCCATCCAAAAAAAATTTAAGTTTTATGCTTTTATATGTATCTAACTTTTCCAAATCTTGCATTAATGTGTTTAGTAGGGGATAAATTCTGTGGTTCTTCTTTTTATCACAAGCATCGTGGAGATCATTTATCAAAGTAAAGAGCAGATATTTATGAAAGCCAGATTTAATAAAATTGTTTGATCTAAAATCATCGGTATATTTTATTAATATCTCCTCATAAGTAGATTTTATACCGGTGGTTAAAAATTTAACACAATCGATCTGGCTTTGCATGGATTTTAGAGAAAGAAAACCTTTAAGGTTTTTGGCGAAATAAATAAGCTGAATGTATAACATCAATTGTCCTAATGGCATTCCACAACAGCTGTTTGAGCCACTTAGTTTTTGGTTTTTCGTATAATATAATAGTCCTGTAGAAGTTAGAACAAAAGATATGATTTTGTTATTTGATAAAAAATAAAGCAAGCCAGAATTAGGAAACTTTACAAAACTCTTTGACAGATTTACTTCTGGAAAAAATGAGCCTACAATCCGTTCAAAATTTTTATTCGAATTTAGTTTGCATGAATTGATGAAATTCTCAAAATCGAAACCATTAGAAGAGAAAAGTCTTTTATTGCGGGATGCTTCATAATTTTTAGTTGGATTTTCACACATAAATGATATTGACAAATTCCCTATTGAATTCAAGATTGAGATTCTGTTTACAATAAATGACAAATCGTCAGAAATCACTAGATCCAGGAACATTTTATGAATTGGCTTTAAGTTACTAGAATTGGCAAGAACAGGAATAGTTAAAGACATCAGCTTCTTCGTAATATTCCCATAAACAATTTTTTTGTGAAAGTTGTAAAAGAAATGAAAAATATCATCTATAAGAACGGATGATGCCTTTTGTATAGCTTCAGATAAGATAGAGTTTGAAAAATCTCCTTCAGGAATCTGAAAAAATGAGTTAATGATTTCAATAAAACATGTAGGCTTTAATTGTAGAAATATGATAGAAGAAATCAGCTTTAATGAATTTGAAGTTTCAAGGAAACTAATAATTGAATCAAACTTCATGACCAGTCTTTCGAAAAGTATTGGCTCATTGCTCTTAATAAAACCGTTGTCTTGATTCGAAAGGTAAAGAAAAAGAAACAGAAAATATTGATTTGATAAACACCTTGATTCAAAATCGTTAGAGTTGAAATTAAATGGACAGCACCGTTTCTCTATAATGCCGAAAAAAGTTCTTAGTATGAATATTTTTGTTCCAACTGCCCCGAAAATATTTTTGGTCAAAAAACCAATGGATTCCATGAAAAAACACTCTGGGCTTAGCTCTTGATCCAAGGATGTATAATAGGTAAATAGAGAGCTTTGTAAACTTCGAGCCTCCTTGTGAGAGCGTGATTTAAGTATGGACGAGAATAAAACGCCTGTTAAACTTATTCCCTGTGAAAAAGAATTTAAAGAGTCTCTATTTTGATGAACTTCGCTTTCAATCTTGAACTTATGATATTTATCTTCGAATATTTTAAGAAAATATGGTAATCCCCGAGATTTAGATATTTTCAAACTATTATAACCAAATATGATAGCTGGCTTTTGGGTTATTTTAAGATGCAAAGAGTTATTAGAAAGATGATCTGGTTGTGATTCCATTGAAGAATTGGAAATAGATGACCCTTTTATATTTGACAATTGATAAAGCTTTATAATATGATGGAAAACCAATTGGAACTGCGCTGGAAAGGACTTGCAATCAGAAAAATTTGAAGTTAAAAATCTGTCAATATAATCCTCATAAAATTCATTATATGACAGAAAAGGTTTATCTAGACTATTGTTGAGATAGTTAATTTTCCAAAAGTAAATCAGATATAAAATAGGAATAATGGACACCTATTTTGAAGATTAAAGATAGAAAATGTAAATAAAATTGTAGAATAGCGATAAAGAAATATATTGAACAACAGAAATGAAAAAGATCGTTTACACTTGAGTTTAAGTTTGGATCTATCATTGTGATTATCGGCTTTAAAGCATCCAACAATCTGCTCATAACTTGGGCTAAAAGATGATAGAATGAGATTTAATTGAAATACCTTTAAAAATAAGACAGATAAAGATATTTAAGAAATCTTATTTACCTGAAAGCGAAAATCGACAAATTAAATCTTTCATGAATTTGAGTATAATGGATATGGTTTTTGTGGAAAAGCTTTCTTCAGTACGATTTCTAGGGAAGATAAAGGAATTTGAGCTAAAACTATGAACAGAGGAATTTGGAAATTTGAGGTCTAAATAATGGGTTTTCTTATAGAATTCTCTTCCTTTAAAAGTCAGAATTAAGGAATCTAAAGTCATTTTAGCAATTTTTTCGGTATTTCGAAAATTGTTGCAGTCATTAAAATCTAAAAAGATTTTAGGACCTTTCCTCACTATGTCTTTTTTAAGAGTCTTTTTTTTAAAACGGGGAAATTTTTTTGTTTCCATGTTTTGCTTTTCGGAGTGCTTATTTTTAAAAATTGAATTCCCTGAGTTTTTCGGATTATTGGATTCTTCAGGATCGATAGAAATTACGAGGTCAGAAAAAGCCGCAAATCCATTTATAATTTCGGAATTCATTAAAGATTTTTTGGATATTTGAGGATTTACGAAAGTGTAATCCCTGAAATGAAATCTCGAATGACGTTTATAGTGTAGGTTGTTGGTACTTGGCGATACATTTTTATTTTTAACAGGGGAGTATGAAGAGGGTGAATTATAAGGTGTATATTGAGTGAATATTTGACTATAGTTTGATTGAATCAAATGAAGTATATTATTTTCAAATGTAGCGAAAGAATTATTTATTTTTCGGATTGATTCGTAATTCAAGAAATAGCCTTTGTCGCTTAACAAACATCTATCTCCTATTGGTTCATTCAAACCTAAGTCATTTTCAATATTCGGACCTTTATAATCCTTGTAATATGAATGGCCAGTTTCAGTGGGAAGGTCGTGATTTTCAAATGGACTAGGGGGCTCTGAATGAAATTTTACTGAAACTGAGTTTAGAGATTCGCTTAACTTTCCAGATTTATCATTGCTTTTGTTACTTTCATTTATTAACTCGCTCTTTTGATAAAGCGAAGAGCTTTCAGCAGCTTCATAATGATGAGTATGTTTCAACTTGCTTATCTTGGGGCCTAAAACAACTGATTGAGTTTGTTGTGCTTCATAGACATCGTCTATTTCCCTAACGCTCTTGGGAAGAGAAACTCTATTTGATCTATCATTTAAATCAAAATGACTGCCGTGTGAACCTAAGCCTTCCGATTTTTTTTCTATTTTTGTAGATCTTTTTTCTTGGGTACATTTCGAGGATAAAAATCCTTCTTCATCAGAATCATCACTGAAATGATCGTTCATTACACTGTATTATCCTCTTAAATGCTACTCGACCTAATTGCTTTAGAATCACATGAAGTCACAAATTTTTTTCTATTTTTAAATACCTCACTCAGTATCGAAATATAAAAGCTAAGAATCTATACTATCTAAAAAAATTAAATACTGGTTTAAGGTTAGCAGTAAATGAATAAGAGAATACAAAGATTTAATTGTGAAGATAAACACTTTTATAATAGGGAAAAATACATACATAGAAATTATTGACATTTTGATATAAAACCATAAGTAGTCAAATTTATCAAATACAACTACTCATCCACAGTTATTTCGCTATTGGGTTTTCTTTCTTTATGGGACAAATCATCGAACTGCTGGGATTCGAGCTAATCCGGTATGTTTGCATGGTAATAATAAAAATGGTTCATTATGATGATCCGACCAATGTTTGATTTATATTTAGAATACTTTTTTTCGGGGCGTTTTTCAAAAAAGCCTTTGAGTCAAAAAGGCATTTTTATTTACAATTAAAGATAAATAAAAGGAACAACTGATTTGTAATTTCATCACCTTTAATTCTGATTACATCAAGTAAAGCGAGAAAAATCATATGAATTTTCGCTTTAGGCTTGCAAATAAACTTATTATTTTTGAACTATTGGCTCCAATATCTATATATTTATATAATATCCCTTGAAATTGGCGTCCATATTATCTTTCTCAACACCAACTTAATATCTATCTCAAATTTGATATAAAAAAACTTCTGATTCCATTCAAGTGAATTGAAGGAAAAATAGATAATATTTTAGCAATCAAGATTAAGTTCTAATATTATATATCGATTAAATTCAAATAATAGGCCATCTTTATGCCTTCAAGCTTAAAATGTCTATTTAAAACGAAATTAAATACATTTTGTAAGTAATCTATCCCTTTTTTCTGATTCAGAAAATAGTTTATAAACACTAAAAAGTAATAAAAAGTAAATTATAATAGTATTTTCCTGTTCTATCACTACATAAATTATACATCCATAAATATACCTGCGGTTTTCATTTCGTAAATTGTGGGATTATGTATGAATTAGAAATTTTATAAAATCCTCTAAAAATCTATGCTTCAATTTATTTTTTAGTTCTCTGAAATATATAAGTATCCCAAAATTTAATTCTAATGTTTATAGGACATTTAAACAATTGTAGTCTATAGAATCCTTATGCGATTTCTTCCATGATGTTCTCTTTTTTTATTTTGTGGTGAATCGTGGGTTTTGGAATATATATTTTTTTCTCTTCCCCTCCGACCTAATTTTTTGGTAAATGAGGCATCTTTTTTTTTGTGGATTGAATTAATTCATTAAATGCTTTATAAAAATAAACTGGCAAATTCATTAAAACATCTAAATGGGTAAACAAAATTAATTTTTGTTAACTATTTAACAGCCTGTGGCAATAATTATATCATCGTTAATTTTCTATATCCACACTACTTTGAGGGGGGGGGGGTTTTGTGTCACGGAATTTTATTGTGAGTTAACGTCATCAAAAATATACTAAAAAAATATGAAAAAAAACAAAAAAGTATAGAAATAATTATTATCCTAACTAAAATAAGCTCCTTTTTCGGCTTACAGGCTGTGTACCTATGGTAATTGGTTGCAATCTACAATCTGAAAGACCCCTCCCTATTATTGCTTCGAATAGACTGGATGACAATGGTTAGGTGTAATCATGAATTACACTCTTGTCAACAAAAAATAGTTAGTAGCTATCGAAATCCTATTCTGAGCCTAATTATAAAAGTATCGAGAAAAACAGGCTCCTACTAAAACGTTAGGCTGATCGATACTTTCCTAAAAATAGCTGTTAGACGCTGAAATCGGCCTGAATGTCGAACACTGAGCTTTCGTACCAGAAAATTTCCCAGACTGTGCCAAACGATTGGCTCCTACTGTTTCGAAATGACCCTACCCTGGAATCTCTGTCCTCTGAGTCGCTATACGTTCTCTCTACTACTTACAACCAAGAATATTACAACTCTTGGTAAATTGTACTTCGAAAAGTGTACCACTCAAGCCCCTAGGCCATGGCAAGATATTTCACACTTGTGAGATCAAGTGTATAGCAGGATAGTTTTTTCTATAGCATTTTTAATTTTTTTTATCATAATTTTAATTAAGAAAACATAAAATTTTGTGATAGTAAAAAAACTGCCGATAGGATTTAATGAATTGTTTAGAAAAATAAAATTATATATAGTATACATATGCGAAAGTTATGCTTTCAAAATGGTAATTGTAGAGTTTTGTGAAGAATTGATGTTTTCTATATTTAAACAAGCATGTTTTTACTGTTTTCAAAAATGAAAAAACTCATGAGAATTCCAAATATTTATAGATATAGCTTCAACTGTCTATAAAAGTGATTAATGGAATTTTTTTATAAAAAAGGCGTTTATCATAATTTTTTTTCGAAGTTAGTTATATTTAAATAGCAAGATATTTTTACTTATGTCAAATATATGAAAAAAAATCTAAAAAAATTGATTTTTTTTCAGTACACCCATTAAAATATCATGATTTCAGCCTTGATAGTCAAAACAATTTATTTTTAAAGGGGGTTTTAATTGTAATACGACTTTTTTTTCTGATTAAAAATTGATATATATATATAATAAATCATCATATATCATTTTCTGGGATTATTGATTAAAGAAAAATAACTCTCGATGAAATACCCGTTTAAATTTAGTTAATAGAACGAATTATGTTCTAATTAGGTATAAATAAGTCCATAATGATAATTCTAAATATCTTAATTCCTTTCATAAAACGTTTCAAACATTTGCGCAATTACCAAAAATGAATTTCTAGAGGAATTAATTTTTCCCTAACATTTTTAAAAAATCCATTTATCTATGTCTTTACGCGTACTTTATTGCCAGAAATAATGAAAATTCTTCTGTTTTATTATTTTTCATTTTTAAAAAAACTTGTCTCGTATTTTTACATTTAAGACGAATGAGGGAATTAGAGAATGAGAGAATGATGAAAAGCACAAATATTTCTGAAGAGAAAAAAAATATTTTGCTCGAGTAACATTTAAAAAATTTTATAAAAAGAACATTCTTATTTTTTTATTCTTTTACTTGATACTATTGATGCCCTTATATTTTGTATATATTATATAAAAAAATACCTATAAAGTGATAATGCTTTGAAATTCCATTTATCGATATAATCAAAATTAACTCGTTTAGGTTTATTTTCACTTTAATAGAATTGAGTAAAATAGACTCAAATTGCATGAAATTTAGTTGCTAAAATTCATGCTTTATCTACCAGTAAAAATAATAAGTATAAAAAACAATTAAAAAATAGTATAATGTTCTTAAACTATATTTAGTAAAAAAATTCTGTTAGTTTTAGTTATTTTGAAGTTAAATATTATTTCATCTTCTATAAATTATAACTATTTATATTATATTTATAATTTAAAATCCTAGTTAAAAATACAATGACTTATGAGTAAAATAATAATAAGAGGGGTTAAATTTAGTCATATCTATTGGGGCTTTTGAAGAAAGAAATCTTAATTTAATTTATTTACCTATTAATATTAATCTTTTCTATAAATATTGAAAAATTCTTATAAGTTATTTATATGTAGATCTATTTCAATTCCGATTTTTATTTACCAGACTATCCACTAATAAAATTTAAATGGCAATAATATAGAGAAGATATTTATGTTATTTTCTTTAACTTGATTTATTTTAAATAACTCGTTTTACCTTTCCACTAATATGATTCATAAATATAGCTTTCAATATTTAAATTAAAATTTTATCTAATAATAACTTCAGCTTATATGGGTTTTATAAGCTGTATATTTTCAATTGAGAAACATTAATTCCTCAAAAAAATTATGAAAAATATTTTTTCCGACTCATATGTATTTGATAAGCTCTAAATGACTCTTTTAGTCTAAATATTGGCACGAAAAAACATTTTTAAACTTCTAATTAGTTATTTTGCGTCCTATGATAATTCATTTTACCATTATTTTTTTTTTTCAAATGATTATGATATAAAAATTATTTATCTTATGAAAGAAAAAAAATCGAATAGCCTAAAAATCATATTCCAAAAAACCTATATTCCATAAATTAACAATGATAATATAATATGATTATATATATTCGGAATAAGATAGTTATTATATTTAAATGACACTCTAATAGATCTGAAACCTGAAAAATGTTGCATAGATATGAAGTTAAACTTTTAATAACTATATTCAATCGCAGAAATATCTTCATATTTTTAGTACCTTTCTGTTTTAGTCAGAAAAAACTTTTTAGTATAAATTCATTAAAATGACTAAAATAAACCCAAGTCATATTGTTGTTTTTATTATTTATTTATTTTGTATCACGGAATTTTATTGTAAGATAACGTCATTAATTTGTTTTTATTATGTATATTATTATAATCAGATAAATTTAACTTATATTTGATATCACACTAGTATTGAACTATTATTATTATTTTCTGAATGAACAAAACTGTTTTTTATAGCTCTAAAAAAATTATAGAAACCTTGAAAACTTTGGTTATTTTACTTTTGTAGATAAAAGAGTTGATGATAAAAAAATTGCTTAAAATTTAGCTGAAATTAAATTGATACTATAGAAACCTAATCAGTCTTAGTTAAATTATGTTTTTTATACCAAATGTAGCTAAAGCACGCGAAAAAATTCACATTTTTTCATTTCGTATTATCAAATATATTCTAATTGAAAAATCAGTATTTTTAAAAAAAATTAACAAGATAATTTATGTAAAAAAGTCAGAAAAAATAAAACGTGATTAATCTTGCAATTTTAAATAAAAAATTATAAAAACTCAATTTTTTTAATAGATAGTATAAAAAAAACTTTGATAGTGCAAAAACCTTGAAGAAAATTGAGGTGGAAATCAATTATTTTAGATTTGAAAGTAAAACTTTCCTTTGAAAAAATCTATCAATTTATTTTTTAGGGGCTTTTTCATGCATTTAGTTTAAGGCCAATTCTATTGATTTATTTTTTTTAGAAAAAAAACCAAGACATCTAATCGCAAAAATATTTTTCAATTTATACTATGTTATTATTAATTATTTTAAATTGCAATATGTTGTAGTTTTCGCTAATCCGATGGGGTTATTACTACTGGGTTCGGTTTTTTATTTGATGCTTCAATAATAGAACGCTCTTCTGAGTCTTTTTGCTGTGTCGTAAGGATCTTTTGGTAATTTGACTTGTGGATGCCGTTAAAGTTAAGATTCAAAGTGCTTATTTATAATGATAATCACGTAAATTTATTTTTCTATGCACATAATTTTTATGTTTATTATAAACCGAAATTTATTCTTTTTTAGTCAAAATTTAAAGTAAAAGATTTAAATTGAGGCCGATTCAAAAGAGAGTAATTCTAAATTACTAAGTATAATAAGTAGATGTCTTTAAAACTTCTTAGTTATGCTAGATTTATTGATTCTATTTTTTCCATATCCTTTCATTCTTTTGAGGTGTTAGTATATATATATATATATAATAAAAACCCCATATAACAAAACGAAAGCTCGATAGCGTGTTTTTTACGCCTTTAAATACTAAAGACTTGAAACCAAAGAATAGAAACCATCTTTATTTGCTATATGTCCTCTTTTTACAGGATGCTCTTTGTTTCTTAGCACCGGCGCTCTCTCATCACTTTTAATGCTTTATTTAAGTTGGTGATCCAATTTGCCACTATTAATTGTTCGTGTAAACGAACGAGAATCTCTTTCTGCTCTTACACTTCTAAAAATATTTTCTTCTATATCGAATAAAATTTCTCTCGAATTTCTACTTTAATCATTATATATATATATATATATATATATATATATATATATGGAAATTGAAATAAAGAAAATTTAAAATACAAATTGATAGCAGAATTAATCTTTGTGAGAAAGATTTTTAAAATATATAAATTTTCAGTATTTAATGCTACAAGATATTTAAATAAATGACTCTTTTCCTAAGTGTAAATACCTTACAGTGGTATATGGGCTTAAGTGGTGCACTTTTTGAAGTACAATTTACCAAAACTTATCACAGAGTTATAATATTCTTGGTTGTAAGTAGTAGAGAGAACGTATAGCGACTCAGAGGACAGAGATTCCAGGGTAGGGTCATTTCGAAACAGTAGGAGCCAATAGCTTGGCACAGTCTGGGAAATTTTCTGGTACGAAAGCTCAGTGTTCGACATTCAGGCCGATTTCAGCGTCTAACAGCTATTTTTAGGAAAGTATCGATCAGCCTAACGTTTTAGTAGGAGCCTGTTTTTCTCGATACTTTTATAATTAGGCTCAGAATAGGATTTCGATAGCTACTAACTATTTTTTGTTGACAAGAGTGTAATTCATGATTACACCTAACCATAGTCATCCAATCTATTCGAAGCAATAATAGGGAGGGGTCTTTCAGATTGTAGATTGCAACCAATTCCCATAGGTACACAGCCTGTAAGCCGAAAAAGGAGCTTATTTTAGTTAGGATAATAATTATTTCTATACTTTTTTGTTTTTTTTCATATTTTTTTAGTATATTTTTTATGACGTTACCTTACAATAAATTTACGAGACATAAAAAACAAAAAATCCCTATTTAAATGTATATAAATAAAACTCCATTCTATATATTAAAAAGTATATATATTATGATTCTAGTTTTGAAATCTCGAAGAAATGAATGTGATGTTTTATAAAAAAAAATTGAGCTTTCCGAGTTTATTATATACGTGTAATTAATATATTTTTATTTGGGCCTATATGAATTCACGCTTAAACTACAAATTCTGGAAATTTTATTTGCTTTAGATCACAAAAATAAAATTTCTATATATTTGAGACTTCAATGGATTTTTTTTTTTTTGGATACTTTAAAACGTTTATTCTAGTTAAACTTTTAAAGTGATTTTTATTCCCAAAATTGTTATATTTGGAAATCCTTCGATTATAAATAATGTTAATTTGGCGAAAATCAATTATGTTCTATTTTTATTTCCAAAAAAGATAAATTATATTACAACTCATTGTTTTTTCATGATAATCAGTCAATTAGATGTTTACCGGTTACATATTTCTTTGAATACATTATCTATTATACCATTTCCTGAAAAATGATTACACAAATCGTAGTTGGATTTTATTTCTAAACTTTTACAAACAAAACGATCTTTTATTTAACATAAAACAAAATATTAATAGAATCCTAAACAAAAACAATTATAAAATTAACTTTCTTTTAACTTGATTTTTTTTTCTTTTGGTGATAAAAAAGAGACCATTTCAAACTGAATGATATTTGTTAGGTTTTAAGCGATTATTATATGCTCAGAGCTTGAATATTTTGAAATTTTTGTTTTTCTTTTTAAAAAAACCTAATTTTTCACAGAATTTTACTTTTTTTTTTACTACCTAAAATAGAATGCTACAAAGAAATCTCCGGATATAAATTTAATTATAGTATAAAGAATCATCAAATTAATTGTTATTATTCAGTAATATTGAAAATTTTGTACTTTTATTTATATATAATAGAGATTTTACCGTTATTTTTTACCTATAATGATAAAGGCCTCCAATTAAAAAATAAACTTTCCTTTCTATCTTAAAAACACAATATACTAATATAATATGAATCTTGTATTCATTATTAGTTATTTTTTTCGAAATACTTGTCTATTTAAAAACCAAATTACCTATTTAGAGATTAATCAGTTATTAATTAAAGAAATTCTCATTAATTAATAGCTCGTGGAATTGATTGATAACTTTAAAGTTACCTAATACTTTATTGAAAATTTAAATTGGGCTTGTATTAATTAATAGCTCTTTCAGTTATTTAATAGAAGAAGCATAATAACGATATTGGTTTATTTAGTTGGTTGGGGGATTATAATTTGTACTTTATCTGTTATTTATTATTTATTTAACTATAAAAAAATAGGAAATTAGTGAATTTTTTGATATTTATTATACATTCTAGCATCACTAAACTTTAATCGGAGATAAAACCGTAAATTCCAATAGCTTAGCTTTAAATATGTAAGACCTTTTAATACTTTACAGTCAGCTAGAAAATGCTTCTCGTTTTTCGTTCTATAAAAATATCCCATTGAACCGGTCTCTATAATTAGCTTATTTTCATGAAATTTTGAATTGGAACTCATTATCTATCCATTAAAAAGTCAATCGTTTTTTTAAGCTTGAAGCTCTTAAAAAAAGTGTTATTTTATTTTTGAAAATTTTAATATCACGAAACTAAGATGCTATATAAAAAGTAACTGGTACAAGACAAGTGCATATATCTTTAATACGAAAATGGTGCAAAAGCGTATCTATAAAAGTTAACACTGAAATTAGGGATCCATAAATAAATAAAAAAATCGTTTATATTACTCGTTATATTTAAGATAATATAAGGTAAGTTCAGAATTTTAACTCTATAAAATATTAAAATTCAATTGTAGAATCGAATTAATATTCAGTTCTTTCGATAAATTACCAAATAGTAATAGAATTTAAAATTTAACAGCCATCCTATTTCAAAGTTAATTTAACTCTTTCAGGGCTGGTAAACGTAAATCACTTTTATTTTATTGCCAATTATGTTAACAAACCAGCAATTTTTTCATATTATTGGTTAAAACGATCTTATGATCAATTTTAGTAGCCAATATATGCATACAAGAGTAAGACAATAAATTATGCACTAAGATGGTTAGTTTAAAAAAATGAAGCTATTTATCCTCAATTTTTCTGGATATAATTCTAAATGCGATTAATTTTACATAAATAAGATTATGGTTTGGATTAATTAAACGTTATTTAAATTTAAACCTAACGATTAAGAAATTGATCGAGTTATTTCGAAATAACTTTTCCTATTTTTTTTTAATGAGCGTATTAGGTTTTTCGAATGTTTGTAAAAGTATCTAGCCAATAAATTTGATATTATTTGATGTTTTATTTTTGGAATCATAAATTAGATAATTAGTCTAGCATTAAAAAATAACTCGGTAAAAAAAAATTTTAAAGGGTTATTAAGATATTCGGTGACACTTTTTTTAAAATTGGGTGGTTTTATCTTTACAGGTAAACAATTATTACAAAATCTCTAATAACCCCCCCCCTCTTTTCTCTTGAAAAGGTTGGAAATTAAACAGAATGCTTAATTTTCACACAAATTCGTGATTATTAAATTTTAGACCAAGAAAGTATAAAACAAATTTATATAAAATTAAAATTAAAATTCACCTCCAACCATTTATTTGAAAATAATTATGCAAAACATCATTAATTAAGCCAGATAGCTTTTTTTTCTAATTATACTGAAATTATTTCGGCCAAAAAAATAATAAAATTAAGAAGTAATCGACTTTTAAAATTTAAACAGTTATTCAAATATATAAATATTATTTAATAATTTTTTAGAAGAGATTTTTATGAAAATTTTGTTTTTTCATCTCAAATAATAAATTTCTATATGCAAAATGGAGATTAAGTTTCATTTTAAAACCTAATGAGTGGGATTATAAAAATAGAAGATTAATATCATTATATAATACTTCATTATTGCTCAAAAATGATATTATGTTATGATGAAATCCAATATCTGCACCCCTCTATCCCCAAAAATTTTTAAAAAATGATTTTATTTTGATAATAAAAACCAAGATAAAAACACTAAGTATCGGGATAAGAGCCTCCTTTTGACTAAAATTGTATTTTCGTAAGAAAATTTTACTTCAGTTAAGCAAATTTAGTTAATAAAACCTTCAAAAAATTGAAGTGAAACTTCGAAAATGAGCTTTTTTTGAGATTTAAAAAGATATATCAATTTAAAGCAAACATTATCAATTTTTTTTAAAAAACATAAATTCAAAATAAATGTTCTTATATATGCTTAAAAAGACATATTTTTCAAAAATGAACTTACTGATTTTAACTTATGATACTTTAAGCTCTTACATTACGTTAATTTAGATCTTATATAATTAGAATATTATAAACATCAAAGAAGTAGAAAATAACGCGTAAGAACTTTATTTATCTTTTTTTTTCGCTATTCAACCATAGTTTTTTGAAATTTACGATAAGTTATTTTTATTAAATAAGAATTTTAATTAAAGATTGTGAGATTAAAGATTATTTTTTTATAATAAAATTGAAATTATAATACATATTTTTCAATAAAAGCTACTGAAAGCCCCCGAAAACCCCAATTAAGTTATTCTGACATTATTTTTTTCCAAAAAAGATCATACTTAATAAAATTTTCACTAATTTTTTATTAGATAAATCTTTCTAAAACAAAAATATTTCAATTTTTATGATTTGATAGTTTTTATATAATTTTTTATAAGCCTTTCAGTTTACAAGATTTAAAAAAGGTGTTTTCTATTTCCATAATAAAAAAATAGTATTTGTAGAAATTTTATGTTTTTTGTAAATTGGCGGAGATAATTGATTTGTTTTTTGTAAATTGGCAGAGATAATTAATTTGTTTTTTATAAATGAAAAGATAAAATAGCAGTAGCAAAATTTTCCAAGAATGTGATGAATTTTCAGAATAATGGTCTTAAATTTCATTTTTTCAAAATTTATAAATCAAAATTTATTATATTATCTTAAGAAATTAGTAAACTGAAATACTAATATAATATATTTTTAAAAAAATAAGATAAAATTAATAAATATAAAAAATTTGAAAGAATTTCTCAATTATTACTGTTAAATTTAGTAACAAAAGGATCATCAATTCTATTACAAAGAGAAACTTTGCAAACACTACAGTTCCGAAATTTTGGGCTTTTTTTACTAGAAGTGCTGCGAATTGTACATAATTTTCTTTTTACTCTTACGGGAAGGTGTTTGTAACTTGTGAATCTTATGTAGTCTGAAACGTGGTTTTTTTTACTTTTTATTTAGTATAATCTAAAAGGTCTCAACTGTTTGATATATAATGGCCTTTCAGCGCAAATTCCATACTTCAAATCCCATATAAACTCCATCATTTATATTTTTTTTTCTATTCAATAATTTTTCCTGAAAATATTTAAATTCTTTGCTATATATAATGTATGAATTGACTATAGTTACGTCGATAAAATTGAAAAAAATCCTTTTAAACCATTCTTAATTATCCTTTCAATTTGATAGAACTATTTTCTTTGATCAAGTCCATTTAAAAAACTCGTAGATTTATTTTAATACAGAATAATTTGAGGTTTTGGTGCTTTTTTTTCAATGACATCTATTCGAATTCATTTTTTTATAGCTTTCATTTTTGGATAATGATAATTAGATATTGTATGTTCAGGTTTAATATCCAACCATTTTTTTATAGATAAAACTTCTTTTGAACTAAAACATCTCCATTCAGCTATACAATTTTTTATTAGTTTGAAATTTGGAAAGATATCACACACTAGTTTTAATAGTTTCGCAAGCATAAAAATTGTTTATTTTCAAAAAAAATCATCAGCGGATCTGAAGTGAAGAGTGTTTCAAAAAATATCTTGTGATTTTCTGATTTTAAATTTGACATAAGGAAAGAAAACACATTAAATCCTAATTATTTTTCTAGTTAATTATTGATTTCTTCCTGGTAAATCTCAAAATTTTAAATATATCCGGATTTATCCGAAAGAACTCAAACTTTAAAGCCTCTTTTTACTGGTTTTAATGTCATGTACTTTTTAATTGACCTTCAGCTTATAAATTTTATCGTTGATTGTCGACTGAAATGGTTTGCTGGGGCTTGAAATTTTTCTTTGATAAAATTAATATAAAAAAATTATTTAAATAATTCTTCAGTTTGATTTAAAGGTTGTGAATAAGTTAAATAATCATCAGAAACATGAAAATTTGAAGGGATATGTTCGGATCTTTTCTAGCTCATAATATCTGAAATGAAGTGATTGCGGAGCTTAGGATCACCACTCCATCAATTCTAGTATGATGAAAACTTATTCATTCCCTTAAATATATTGATATCTAAAAATTTTGAACTCATTAAAATCAATAACCTTTTGGATTCGATTTTCTCTAAGCTTATTTTTTGCGTAATCTTTGAAAAAAAACCCATTTATTTATTTGTAAGATATATATTCAAAATTTTATATGCATAAATATGCTCCATACTGAAAATGAAGTCAGAAATTATTAGGCCATCAACAAAAGATGGCAAATCTCTGAAAAAATGTAAATTTTTCTTCCAAACTTTATTTGAATAATTCGGATCTATATATCCTGATAAAGAGTAAAAAAAAAAAAAAATTAGTGTTCTTTGAGATATTTTGGAATTTAAAATTTGAATTTTTAAAATAAAATTGACTAGAAAAATTCAAAAAAAAGTTGTAAGATGGAAAAAACTGAGATTATTTATATGAGTCAAAATATTCCATTTTTTATTATAAATCAAATAAATAACTAGAAAAAAAAGGTAGATGAGTAAGTTTTTTATTATATTATTTAAAACTATTATATATAGTTATATAAATATTAGAATAAATGCTAAACAATAGAAAATTTTTAAAAAGATTATTATAAGTTGCTATAAAAAAAAGTAGAGCGTGAAAAAAAAAAATTAGAAAAAAATTTTTGATATAAATATTTAAAAAAAACAAAAAATGTATTTGGTTTTAATAAAAATGGATTAAAGATGTAGAAAAATTAAATAGAAAACAATTTTAAAGATCCTTAATCGTTAAAAAAAATCAGTAAATAAAAATCAAGTTTACTAAATAAAAAAATAATGTTAAAATGTGAAGGAACAAAATATAAGGTATTAAAAAAATGAGTGAAAAACATATAACTGAAATAATTAAATTTTTTAGTCGAAATTTTTGAATTTCGATAAAAAAAATAAAAATAAATAAATCATGGTTCAAATTTATATAAATGTGCATTATTTATAGGAAAAATATTGAAAGATTATAAACATATTTAGATAAAGTTTAAAAATAAATCCTTATATGATTTAGAGAAAAGAAATAAAAATACCCATTATTGATCTAAGCCAATATTTGTGATTTAAATCTGTAAACCACAACAAACTTTATTAACATCTGCTAATATTATTGACGAAAATGAGTTTTTTAGTTTTAAATAGTGTATCATTTTTCGGACAGAAAGTGACAAATTTCTTATCCAAAGATACAATGATATATGCGTCAGCTTTGATATTGGTTAATGATATCATATAACATAACGTATCTTACTTATATCAAATATCTATACATTGATAAATCTGAACCTCTATTTAAAATTCCATTGAAAATTTAAATTTATTCTTCAATATATTATTTAATTGAATGATTAAGATAATATTTTTACATATTCGTGTATTTTTATTTTCCGGTAAAGATTTGATATTTTACTCCGCAAAGGGTCTTATACTTTTTCATGTTATATAAATATTTATAACATAACATATATTTTATATATTCAATAGATATATATTCAATTTTTTTTTTCTAATACTAATTGAAATATTTTATTTATTCTTTTGCATATAAATATCAAATGATTTAAACCTAAACCCATTTTATTTTTCTTATTATAAAATCCAAAAAATCAACGCTGATAGTTTATTATGTTTTTAATATCGCTACCTAATCTTTTAAATATTTCATAATTTACTTTATTTCTATATTCATTCTTTTTACTTTCCATAATTTTTGTATTATGATTTTTTCAATTTGTATTTTTGAATATTTTTTTAATTAATTTTCTTACTATTTATAATATTTTTTTAATTTTCTTTTTACACGAGATCAATTTCATTTATTCGTATTCGATTTTTTTTGTTCATCTTTTCCCTATTCACTTGTTATTATTAAAACCTTCAAAATTTAACTATATTTGATTTATTTATTTTTTTTCAGCATCATCATAATCATTATCATACATTGGAAAATTTTCTGTTTTAACAATGGTTTATTTTTTTTCATCTCTAATATGAATCTTTAAAAATTTAATTATCATATTTTTTGTAAGAATTTATAGTTTCATAATTATTCATAAATAACCTTTATCTTTATAATTGTTGGTATTAAATTGTAGCTACAATATTTTTTTATCAAGTAAATTTACCAAATACGCCAATTTTTTAGCTGAATTGATTTTTTGTATTTTCTACTGATAATGCCTTTTTTTTTATTTTGGCCCCTGAAAGGTTTAAAAAAATGTGCCAAATTTTTTAATAATTTATCCAGATTTTTCAAATTATGTTAAATGATTTTCTGTTTTATGATTCCTTTTTCACAGATTTTAAAATTCAAAATGGATGCTTTTTAATAGATAAAACCGAATAAAAAATTTCCAAATTATAAATTGATAAAAGGGGGAGGGGGGAATTAAAGTTCACAATTTCATATTTATTGAAACCCTTTTTTAAAAACTCATTATTGATATAAATAAGTTTGAGTTTCATTTATTACTACGATTACTATCAAAATATAACTATATAATGATATAATTAATGTTTTAAAACGATTTTTTTTGTTAAGAAGCGGAATTAATAAAATTTAGAACCAGAAGTTTCAAAGAGGGAATTCTTTTTCTGGTAGAAAAATTGATCAAATTCACGCAAACATCATGAACTTTTTTATGTAGATATAGTGATTTTCTTAACTTTTCCCTAACTAACCCCCATAATTGCTTCAGTCGGCAATATTAATTTTCGCGTATGATTCTAATAAAAGATATTTCTGCTTTTTTATGATAAATTATGCTATATTACTTATATTTAACCAATATTATGGCGGTTATATAATTTAAATACACACTTATTCAAGATTAGAAATAATTGAACAAAAAGTTGGTTTTTCTGGTATCATAACCTGAGTAAATTTTTTTAAATTTTTTTTTTTAAATATTAAACTATTAGAAAAATGTTAAAATTGTAACTGGATCCATATTTTAAGGATTTCATAATTTTTTCCATTTATCCTGGAAGATGCGCAAACTCGTATTTTATGAAATATCTTTTGTGTATTCCATAAAAAAGCACTCTTGAATCTTTGAAGATTTTACAGAACTTATGAGCCTCCTACATTGAGCGTCTATTATCAAAACTGAATCGGATAAAAAAATTTAAATTCATTCCCCGAAATCTTCTCGCTTTTTTTACCACAATTAAAAAAATTCTAATTTTTTTTAAATGCCATGCTAATCCTTTCTATTGTTTTTTTGGAAACAGTTTGCTCTCAATTCATAGATTGATCATATTGTGGAAAATGGATTAATTTGCTTCAGATACAAAGATGAAATAGTAATTTATCATCACTGGATAGTGTTTAATTTTTTCATTTAGCCTCTTACATCTTTGCTAGATCATCAGATAGCAAAAAAAATGAGAAATTTTTTTTTAGTTTATTTTTAAAAGTGGTTAACATAATTTAATTTGCTTCATATAGCTTATAGAAGTAAAAATCATGTCCCCTGATTTCATAATTAAAAAACATCTTCTATTGGAGGATTAATTATAATGTTAGAATTTCTTTCTTCTGCTTTTTTGCAAAAAAAAATTCGGGGTGAGCTTCACTCATGTCATTTCTGTTTAATTTAGAAATTTTTAAAACTAAATATTTTTTTATTTAAAATTTTATAAAAATAGAATAGACCTATTAATCCTCTCTTTTAATAATTACAATAAAATATTGTAAATTTAAAAAAAATTATTAAAATTTCATTTTGATAAATAGTCCCAAAAAATATTTTGCATCTTTTTTTTAAAAAAAGTGGAGCTTAATACAAAATAAAAAAAAGAAATTTCTCATAATTGGGTATAATTTTACATGAGCATGAAAATTGATAAATATGACCCATTTTGGAGCAAACTCACTAATTTTAAAAGTCTTTATTATTAAAAAATACGTGTGATTTTTAAAAAAGCTCGGCTTTTTAATTTATCCTGTTCAATCATAAATGGATTTGATTTAACGTTCTCATTGAATATATAAAAATATAACCAATAATTAATTTTTTTGTATATTTTTTTGTTTCATTCGAAATTTTTATAAATATTTAGCATTTATTTCAAATAAATACTTTAATTGCGTTGGATTAATAAAAATTCATTGGAAATAAAATCTCTTAAATATCTGGATAACATTGATGAAATTGCGATTAATAATATTTTCTCAGAATTCGCTTAGAAATTTTATGAAAATATTATAATTTTTTTCTTATGTATCTCTATCTTTATATAACCAAAAATAAAAATATTAAATTAATTTAAAATTTCAGCACAGATTATGACTAATAATATCCCATTTAAACTAGATTGGATATTAGCATAATCAGTTTTCCTAAGAGCAATTAATTAACATTTAATTTATGATAATATAAATTCAGATGACAATAACACATTAAAAAAGGTTGATCTAGAGCTTAAAGAAAAGTTGGGGGACCATATTGTGTAAATTATTTGCAAAATTCATTCCAACGTTGAGAAAACCCTATTCCAGTTAATTAAAAAATGAGTAATGGAGAACATGGTTTTTATTTTATTTTAAACACAGCATATCAACAAGGGAAATCTGCTTCAAATTTATTTTTATGGTTTATAAATAGAAGCAGTAAGCTTCTATATGTAGGAAATATAACCGATTATACCCACTGATTATCTTTATAATTTTAAAAAAACACTCTTACACAAGCAATGCTATTGAGTAAATTTTAAACAAATACATAAAATTAAAAAAAGGTTATTCAATTTGTATTTGCAAAAAAGGCTAACCGTGGCTACAAAATAAATCTTAAACCAAATAAAACACTTTTAATTAGTACTGTTTAGACTGGTCTCCCTCTTAAGTGAAAAAGCAGCTGGATTAAATTCTTTTATTTTTTTTCAGTCTCTACTTTTATTTCTGCACCATTTTAGATCTATTTTTTTAATCAAAAAACTTTCCAACACGTCCGATCTGATGGTACTTAAATTTGATATGTGCACTCTATTAAGAATAATAAGGTGGATCCCGGAGACACCCATATCCAATATCAGTGCTTTCTTTGCCACGCTGGTATTAAATAAAGGGGTTTCCACGGTTTATATAACATCGAACAAATTTTTTTCTATTTTAAACATTTTTAACTCATATAATCCACTCAAAATAAGATCTATAAATAGCTTAAGCAAATAAAATATTTAACTTAAGGGTAATTTAATCATAATACTTCTATAATTAAATGAAGGAATCATTCGAGCTCTTTAAAGCCAATGATAATTAATATTACTCAAGTTAAAAAGATGCATTAAGATCAGCACACCCTTTATCAGATTAATTTTGCAGAAGATGACAAGGATAGCTATATTTTTGCACCATACTTTATATACGGTTAGACAGTAAAAGCATTAAATCTTTGTTAAAATTAAGTAAGAATTGTTACTAATATGAATACTTGAATAAGAATGTAAAATTTTGTAACGTAATTTGAAAATTTATATATGGTGCAAATCAATTTGAATAATTTCATAGTAATATGAATTTTTTGAACCAGCATATAAAAATAAATTTTATAAATTCTTCAAAATATCCTTTTTTTTATACGAATTTTTTTACTATTGAAAAAAATCTATTATTTGCAAATGTTAATTTCTTAATTTTTTTTGAATATATAACTTTTAAATGAAATGTACAAAAAATATTGATTATAAAAACCTGAATAAATTTTTTTATACTCTAATATTACTATGATAATTTAATGTATATATCATCATAAAAACCCAACTTCTAATAACAGTGTAAAAATTTATTAAATTTTAACTATATTCAATATATTTTAGTTTTTTAAATTTATTTTTCTACCCAAAAACTTTATTTAAAAATATTTATAACCCTTTTTAGAAATATAAAGTCTATGAAAGCAGCTTGAATGATCTGAGATATAAGTGCTGAAATTAAAAAGATCCTAGAAACTTTAAGCCGTTAATTAGGATATCAATATAATTTTATAGAAAAAAATTTCAAGACATCAGTTAAAATATTAAATTTTCGGAATTATATATTTAACACGTTAACATTAAACAAATTCGCTTAAAAAAGTTTATTTAGATAATCGAATTTGGTAATATTTTAATAATATAAATATATTTCATGGATGCTCCCAACAGAATCAACTTGATTTATAATTTATGTCTTTGAGGTTTTTCATTTGTAAAAATTTAGCATTCCGTATTAAATAAAGCATATAAAATTTTATAATCAAAAAATTACCCGTAAATTTACACCCGAAGTTATTGATTATTTTCAAATAAATTTTATGTTGAGAATGTTGTTTTTAATTATTTTTTTCAATCTTACTTATCAAAATTTTTTTATAAAAGAGTTAAACTGATACAACTGCTATTTTTAGTATCGAATAAGAAATAAAATAATTCAAGCGTTTTTTTTTAAACAAAAAAATAATAATCAACACTAAAAACTTGCAGAAACCCAAGTAAAAATTACATTGTTTGCATATATAAATGTATTTTTCTCGAAAAAAAAACAGTTAATGAGTTGAATTTTTCAAAATAATATACATTTATTAAATTCGCTATTATTTTGAGTTCAAAGGGGTCAAAAAAAGATTCTGTTGTATTATAAATAGAAATAGTTCCATAATTTTTCATAATATTAGACAAGAAAAAATATTTCTAATAAAAATACTTTTTTGTACTCCATTTTTTTCTAGCTATATTATGTAAAATGGTTGATGTTAATTTAATATATCTTTGGATATATCAATAAAATTTTATAAATTAGTAAGCTTATATCTAATAAAATTTTCATCAATCGTCCTTTTATATCTTTCCGATGATTTTTTAGTATAATTTTCAAAAATATAATAGCCTTCATAGCTATTTTTATTTTTTCGAAATGATTTTTTGTTATTTTATCAACCAATTCAGACAAAAAATTTAAATCTTCCTATTTCAAAATGAATAAATTTCCAAATTCATAAATTTCAACGTTAATTATAAGTCATATTTTACTTATATCGATATAAATAGTTTATCTAAATACATCATAGCCATTTCCCATTAAATTTTTAATGACTTTTTATGAAATGAAACAGAAACTTGGCTCTAAATATAATATCTGAAAACTTTGAAATTGATTTAGAAATTTGTGTAGCTGGGTCTGGTATCAGATTTTCAGATTTAATTTTGAGCTTCATCGTGAAAATTTCCATTTTAATCGTTTCAAATATTCTTTCATAGTATTTTTTTAGTTTTATCTAACCATTGTTATTGTAAATAAATTAAAAAATTGATTGAATCCATTATTCACAAAATTGCGACATGATATTCACTTTTTAAATTTTTAAATGCGGAATCAATGTAAATTTTATTGAATGAAGAAACGTTTAATGGAATTTTTTTGAATGTTTACAAGCTCAATATTATTTGGATTAGCTGAGTATTCTGCTATATAAGGTTACTCAAAGGTTTCGATATATTTATTTCTTGCACAATTTTTTTTCAAATATTAAAGTTTTTATTTTATTTATTATAGCTACTTTTAACTGAATATATAAGGGTATTTTAGTTTTGGGGTTTTGTGAATACAGTTTTAAAGAAATTTTATATGTGCTTATACTATCTATTTTATAGCTGGTAAATTTTTCTGAAATCAATATTTCGAGTTATTTAGAGTAATTTTCACAATTTTTAGTGGAGTAATAATTTATTTGTTATTTTCAGTAATAATAATTGGTTTTAAAATCTCCGGAAATCCACTTATATTAAAAGTTACGCAATAGACCATTGTGGCTTTATATTTTTAAACATTTTCGAAATATTTAGTCACCATTTATCTTGATTTCTCTTGAAATCAGTCAGATATTTTTCAATCAAATTCAATATTTAATCTATCATATTAATTTTTTAAATCTGAGAAAATTATGGAAGGAAGAAGCTTGCAGCTATAAAAATATATTTTAGATCCGAAAAAATATAACTATTATATTTTATATAATTAAATCGCGACTATAACATCCTTTTAAAAAAATTGAAAAGGTTTCTTTTTATCTCTCCCATTTTCACTCAAATTATACCAGATCTTATTGTTTTCTAACATAAATTTTATTTTATTATAAAAAACAAAAAACAAAGCCCAATAATACAAAGCTTGATATTTTCATGTTATTTTGTAAATTTTCTTATGGATTCACACCATAATTTTTTTTTCTTCATATTATCGTAAAAAAATTCATACTCTTAAGTATTCATATCATTCACATTATTCATAGTTTATATTTATTTCTTTTAAAGATTTTCATATTTATATCATTTAGCCCTCCATATACTATTGAAAAAATTTATTGGTTTTTTTTATTCACTATATTTTATTAGCTTTAGAATTTTTGGTTTAATTTTACCCAAAAAATTGAAAACATTTAATTTACCTCCTCCCATGTTATAATGTGGATTATTATTCGTTCTAAAGAGCTCGAGTTATTCTTACAATTTTTTTGTAGGAAAGTCTTGTTTAAAGCTGTTGATTGGTTTGTAATAATAAAAAAATTGAATAAGCAAGAGGAAAAGTTAAAGAGTAGTGTGTGTATTCAGGATTATTTGCTTGATATAGATCTCAAATGAAATCTAATATCAGGCCATTTTTATGTCTTTGACCCTAACACGATTAAAATCTGGGTCCCCAAAAGCAAAAACTATTGGTAGAAGGTGAACCCTCGTCTGAGGATATATGGAGAGAGGATAAATAACCCTAACTTTATTTTTGAATATACATAGCCAATGATAGCATGTATTTTTTCTATATGGAGATAGAAAAAATAGTGATTGGTGTGCTATGCGATGACTTTGTGTAAAATTTAGAAATCAATAATTGATTTGCACATTAGGCAGGGGATATGGGGTCGCATTAGACATGAGTGATAAAACGAACACGAAATAGAGTAAGCTTTGAAAATTCTGCGGGAAATATTATCCCTACAAGCGTTTTTTAATTAGGTTGGAAGAGGAAGCGAAGAAGGGAAGAAAGGATTAAGACTACTATCTTTCTATTAGAAAACTAAAATATGATTAGATTTACATTCTCTCTTCACTGATATTGTCGAAATATAGTTAAAATTCTTTAGAAGATATCCGTCTTACTTTATATGTTTGTTCGTAGCATCCATTAAAAGATAAAAAGATCATACTTATCCGAAATATTTTTAAATAGCATTTTTTTTTTCATTTCGAATTTTTAGATTCGCTACATTTTCTTTTCTTCTTTTGATACTGTAACCAACATAACTCTCGATCGAAATAAAGCCAAAAAGAATTTTACTCATTTAGAATTTTTAATGTTATAAAAATAGCCAAAGCTTTCCGAAAATACTTTGAAATTACAGTATAATATTCGCTCTTCTATCTAATCTAATCTCATCTCATTTTATTATTCTACTTTTTCTGCATCAATGGATTCCCCAATGGAATCTCCAATATCAGATCATATCCACCAAATCAGACAGATCGAGTCCCGGATATCTAATCTATCCTCTGAATTATGCGCCCATTTGAATAAACAAACCACTAAAGTAAACGCAAATAATCAGATTTTGTCTCATTCTTCTGATGTTTGTTTTTCTGCTATATCCAGTCTAGGGGACAACTATAAAAACGTAGCACAACATGTAGTTCAAACTATTAATATGATCGATGAAATCAGTAGTAGAATAGTTGCAGCTCAGGTTTTGCTAACTGATCTTGAAGCTATTAACGAGAAATTGACTGAGATCGATAATGAACTTTAGAAATTTTTGTAACACCAATTCTAACCTTTGATTCGAACTATATATTCTATACTACAGATAATCCACTGTTGCCAATGCTTACTTCTCATAATTTATTATAATGTTCGGAGAAAATTAATAGAGTATAAACTATCTAAGATTCATAACATTGCAAAAACAAATAACACTAGAATAAAATAATAAAATGTTAAGACTTTAGCTTTTTTTCCCAATCCAACAATAAAATTACAAGTGATATTAAAATGAAAAAAACTATAATAATAATTGTAATCGAAAAAGTATATAGATAGATAATATGTAGTGTAAGTAATGGAAGGGGATATTCGCGTCCAAATATAGGATAACCAAAGAGGTCTATAGATACTCGCTACAGAATGAGCCCAAGAGAGGATCTAGTTTTGACCAGACCAGTATGGGGGGTTGTTTCGCAACTGATTATATGACGAGTGGTAAGACCCGGGTTGGCTTTGAACTTGGGTTTGTTGGGTAGAGCTATTATGCAACGAGTGGTTGTGGTGATATTGTTGCTGCTGCTGTTGGGATTGTTGAGACTGAGCTTGCTGGGAATATGCTGATGAACCGCTACCCTGGGAATATCCAAGAGATTGAGCTTGAGGTTGAGAAACACCCTGTGGCACACTCTGAGGTTGGGGTTGACCCAAACTTTGAGATTGTTGAGATTGCTGGTTCATGGATGGTTGATTCTGTGAATAAACTTGGGGCTGTTGCTGGTTATGTCCATAATTTGAATATAATTGATGAGGTGATTGGATCTGGTTTACATTAATTGGATAACTACCAGAGCTTGGGCCGCTGTAGCCATTTTGTTGAGGATTTTGATAAAAGGTAGTTCCTCCAATTACTGCAGCCGCAGCTGCTTGGCTAGATGTTAGTCCGGGTTGGGCAGATTTAGGGTTAGATGAAGATATCTCCTTAGGGTTGGAAGAAACAACACCAGGTCCGGGAATACTGTTACCTTTTGGAGGAGAATTCAAATATCCAGGAAGTTGAGAATTGGGGAACCCTGCATATTGTTGAACTTGACTAGGCTGTGTCTGGGACTGGGATTCCTGGTCGAAAGAGCTAATATTCCCTTGTCCAGGTTGTTGGTTGTTAATACCATAAGAGCCATATTGGCCAACAGATAGACCGCGCTGAGATGCTAAATTAACATGTTGGGAAGTATTTGACGAGATAGATGTAGGTTTGGCTTGCTTGGATTGTTGGGCATGGCCAGGTTGGCTGTTTTGTAATTGTTGCTGTTGTTGTTGAGACATTTGTAATTGTTGGTGGAGAATGGATAATTGTTGAAGCTGGGCTTGTTGCATATTCATATTAGGAATATTGTTTGCATACATAGGAAACATGCCTTGCTTCATATAGTGCTGGGAGTAATTAGAGCCCAGATTTGGGTTGGGATACTGTGAATTAGGCTGCATGATGCCCATATTGTAATAAAATGGAGAATAGTATGGCATGTTCCCCAAACCTTGAAAGTTATTGGGTTGTTGGAACTGCTGGGGATAGTTGCCGATAGTTTGTCCAGGATTAGGTATATTAGGGATTGCACTAGAACCACTTACTGAGGTACTAGAGAGACCTACAGATGGAGTTGAGTTGCTATCATCTTTAGAAGATGAACTTGTTGGGTTAATAGTAGAGTTCGACACGTTGTTCTGAGAAAAGTTTTCATTGTAATAGTTCATCATCTGAGCCCTTTGAGGGTCGAACCCATAAAGCATAGCGGCACCAAAGTCATTTGGTAGAGGTCCCTGTGGCATTGCGAGCAAGCCAGGCATATATTGGCTTTGAGTTTGCTGTTGGAGTGATGAGAATGGAACGCCAGTCCCAGAAGCTGGATTAGACTGCTGTTTATTCTCAGTCTGAGGAACTGTAGAAGATGTTTGTGAAGTATTTGATTGTTCGCTGATAGGAAGAGTACTTTCTGATGGAGTTGGGTTGGAAGGAGCATTAGATACATCATTAGAAGATTTATCATTTTCTTGGTTAGTAGAATCAGTAGACAGAGATCCAAATTGCAGACCTAACTGATCAACGTTATGTAAAGAGGGAGGCATAATCACAGCTTCAGCCTGGAATTTCAAACCGCTGGTAGTAAGAGATGTTTCGGTTGGCTTATCACTCGGTAAAACGGCAGTCGTTAAAGGTTCATCATCTTCAGGCTGAGTTGAAGGAGCATCTTCAGCGGGGACATCTTTAGGAGCTTCCTGAACACCCTCTTCAGCAGTGTGATCTGGAGAGGCTTCAGAATCTAAATCATCAGCATTTCCATTTTCAGGAATGGTAGGTTCATTCTCCAAATCGGGGCTAGGGATTGAATTTTCAGGAACGTTCTCTTGGGTGATAGGCTCTATAATATCAGGCTTATTTTCAACTTCCGATATAATGTTAGGTATCGCTGGAGGGTGAGATTCCACAGCTCTATAAAAATAAATAAAAGATAGTAAATTTTTTGGTAGTGAATGAAATGAAAATAATAGTTAATATTACCTTTTAGCAACCTTAGCCCAGGATACTCCACCAGATGGGGGAACCATGCTAGAGGAGTGAGATGGGATATCCTTGGGGGCAGCCTGAACAGGTTGAATAGGTGCCTTAGAAGGAGCTACTGAAGATCTTTTAAGGGCTTTATTATGGGTGGAAGTATGATCACCACTAACTTTTTGAGAATTTTGGGAGTTGGATTGGGGTCCAGAATCAGTATGAGAACTTTGGATGTGTGATCTTCTTTGATTGGAGGTTGAGCTGCGGGAAGAAGATGACTTTACAACTACAGAATTAGAACGAGGGCTTTGTTTGGCCGTCTTTTTAGCTTCAGTCTTTTTATCTTTGCGAGATTTTACCTCGCCCCATTGGCAGGAGATTCCTAAAAGGGACATAGGGAAATAAATACAAGATAGATGAAAAGAAAAGGGATGAAATACCATCTGAGATTCTGCCGATAGTAATTTCCAAATCGCCATCCGCATCCTTTAGGGCATAAATTAAGTCAGTTTCAGTCCAATTAGGGAAAACCTCAAGCAAAGTCAACAGCTGAGACTTGTAAGTAAGCTTGAGTTCTGAAGTCTCATCTATTTCATTAAGATTCTGATCTTGAGTTTTAGAATTTTCAGCGGATTTAGTTTTATGTGGACGGGCGGGGCCTCTTTTGGTGCGGTTATTTTGTATAGCACCTGGACGAGCCGCTCTGGCGGTATTAGAGGGAAGTTCTATGGATGACATATTATGATATTTAAATTTGTGGAGAAACCTTGTTGCCTTGCGGGAGTGGAGCTACAACAAAATCTCAAATATTTTTAAAGCCCAACTATTCAGAATTGTAAAAGAAAAAAAATAAACAAAAACTGTAAGAGATACAACTATTTGATTGAATTCTTTAAAGACTGGAGAGAAAAAGAAACATATAAATGACTTTCAAAACAATGCCAGCAAAACCTCTTGGCCAAGTAGCCTAATAGCGATTGAGAGGGCTCCGTTTTTCCACCTATAAAATCTACCAAATCGAATAGATCATTGGCGAATGAATTTGTTTGATTCTGGTAGGGATTAGAAAAAAATTTTCCTTTCTATTTCCCGATTGTATTCCCCTATTTTGTCGAAGATATGTCATAGTTTCTCTATCAACACCATTTTTGGGTCTTTCTCTGGATTTGTTCATTGTTGTCCCCATAAATAAATCTAGACGCCTCTCTCAGCTTCAAAAATTGAAAATGATTGGTGACCTTTCAGCAAACGATCTCTAATACTTCGATTCAATTGGCCTTATTAAACGCAAATCCTTGAATCGCTGATCAATTAGGAACGGGCAATCCTCCAAGCCTCGAAAAATAGCCCTAAGCACCCATAGCCCTCATAGGGTGATTCACTTTACAATGCATCTGATTACCAAAATGTGTAACGTCTTTTTAATTACATTACACCCAATTGCATTTTGTGAATTAAAATTTTATCCGTGCTCAACCATAAGGCTACCTTCAAAAACACGCCAGCATTTATGCATCAGTTCCATTTGGGTACCCCCATCTACTTTATAGGATAGCTATTGGTTGTTGAATACTATTTAAGATTCCTTGATTTTATTTCACATTAGCTACTCCAAATAAGATATCGATATCGATATCTTATTTGGAGGCTAAAGCTGTCCAATTGGTGGGCATTCCATTTATGCAGTGGCTCAGGGCCATTTGCCACTTTGGATACCACCAAAAAACTGATTATGTGCCAAATATCACCTGATTATCCATAGATTTTGGTTTAATTTCTGATTCAGAACGTTCGTTTTCAAGTCAAAATATTAGATTTAGGGATGCATTATGCATTAATGTATTTACCTATGACTTTTTTATAGTGTACATAAAATTCTTACAAGAAATGATGCTTTTTTTTATCAGAGATTACTTTGATTTACTCACTTTACAAAATTAACTGCTAAATATGATCATATTTCGCTATCAATAGAGAGTAGTATATTTGAATCAGACTATCCAGCTATATGGAAATTTATTAAAGCCTTTTACTATAGCTGTTCATACATAGATGCCTTATTATATTTCTAAAATAGTTCTGTTGCTTTTCTAATGTATTTTTAACTATCAACCCAATTTGGAAATAAAGTCTGGATCTCAATAAAACCTACTTAATAAACAATTAATAAACCGCTTAATAGGTCGTTATTGTTGGTAGAAAATGGAGCTATGCTTCTTTTTGTGATTTTGTTGCTATTATTGATTCATATTGTGTTAGTGACCTCTCATATGACCTTAGATAAAACACAACCAGTGAATTAGAAATTATAAAAAAAAGGGCGCTTTCAAATGTTGTCGCCAATTATTATTTGCTGAAAATTATCAGTCTGGTTCCTAGACAGTAAACAGATTGAGTCATCATTTCTTCTCTGACTCCAATAAACCACTTTAGATCTCACTGCTTTGCTTTATAAATGACGAATAATTTATTATTCAACGAATTATATCAAGTAAACTTTTTTCTTCACTTGTTTTTACACGTCAATATGATAAAATGTCACCAATGCTCTATTTTCTATCGATTTCCCAAAGTAGAGCATTCACGTATAATACCAACGACAAATTTGTTACTCGTTTTGAAAATACACACTTTTATATAATTTTTGAAAAGCTCCTGATTTGGAAAATGGAAAAATAAATATGCAATCTGTAGCCAAAATTCAAAAAGCTATTCCGAATACTGTGAATAACGAATTCTCTAAAAAAAATCGAGTTAAGGGATCCTCATTAACCCTTGAGCGAATAGCCACTAGATATGGTGCAACCGAGAGAATATGAATGACTAATCAATCGAAATGCCTCCGCCTTTTAGACCTTCAAATGTTTTTTATATAGAATATCGAGTATTTTAATAGAAATCTTACGAAAAAATACGTAGGGTGTTTTACAAATAGTCAATCGTTCCACAGTTGTGGAAAAATCACCCTTCTCCCACAAGCTCATGTAAACTTATTAAACTTTAAAGCGTTACGGTAATTTTATGTTATTAGAAACTGCGTTCAAATTTATAATTTCTATAAAATAGTTCCAGTTTTTATCCATAAATGGATATTATATTCATATTTTTAATATATTATGTGTACACCTAGTAACCAGAGACTATAAAGCGTTTAAAAATTAAGTTTCTTTGAAGTGAACCCCTCGAGTTAAAGTATCAATTAAACACTTTTTAGGTATATTCTAGATTGATCGAGAACGATCCGTGTTACGATCATATTTATTATAGATAGCTTTTTACTAACACTAGCAAAAATTATGCGAACTGGGTTTTTTTAAAAACTGATTAGAAAGCCTTTGTTAAACTACCCATTAAATTCTATGGTTAGATAGATTCGGTCAATTTAAGGCTCCATCTGTGAAACTCTTGATTATAGATAGAATACATATAAAGCTCAAAAAAAGCATTTCAATAAAGACCTCTCCGTTATTTTTAGTTAAAAAATCGTCTATTAATATCTCTATGTAGAAAAAAAAAGAGTCAGAATTATATTTTTCAAAAAAAAAAAAAAAAATTAAGTTGGATAAAGTTTATCAGTCTTATAAATGGTGATTTGCGATTTCTTTTGCATATCTCAATTCTTTTTCTTGTAGTAAAATCAAAATTAAAACTACACCATAAATTTAATAAAAATTAATTCAATAAAAAATAAATATAGGCTAATTGCTAAATTTGAAAAAACCCTCGAGAAATTATTTTGTTTTATTTCTATAAATCTACAATTAATTGATATATTATTTCAAGAATAAGAACTTTTCATATTTTTCAAATTTGAATTTTTGAATTTTTATTATATCCTTTTTTATTTGGGCAATAAACTTGGTTAATTTTTTGAACTAGTGGAAAAAATATCTTAAATTAGAAAACTGTCACCCCCAAAACAAAAAAACGCTCATAATAAAAAAATTGTTAAAAAAAAAAAAACCATGTTTATATTATGGTGGATTCTTAAGCACTCCAGACTATTTACTTATAGAATTTCTATTTTCCTCTTTAATAAAAGCCATAATTTGCACCTTCGCATTTTTTACTCGTTTAAAACAACAAATATAGCGAATAATAATCTTTAATGTCAAAATATAAATCCAACACGGTTTTTAAAAATATCCAAATATTGGCCAATTTATTTTTTTTATAAGATTTATCTATAAGTATTTTTGAAAATGATGGTCTGTTATCCCTAAGAATCATTTCTATAGAAAACATAAAAAATTGTATTTTTCGAAAAAAAAAAAAAAACTCCTTTTAATCCTGAAAATAAATTGAACTAAAATATAATCGCGATAATGAATATGTAACTTTCGATGTTGTTAAATATCAAATATTAGAGATCTATCAATTTCGAGGTGTAAATTTTATATTTTAATTCGTTTTAAAAAGGGAGAAACGATTTTTTTTAAAAAAAAAAATAATGGTTATTAGATAATCTATAATCATTTTTAATGGTATGAAAATTAAACACCCCCCCCCCTCCCCACCCCAAATCAATTTATATGATAATAAAAAACTCAAGCAAAATATCTTTCTAGTGCCTTGGTAATTAAATAAAACTCGGTAGATTTAAAACCATTTGGCTCTTAAGAGGGTTAAGATTTTATTTTATATTTCCCCTTCACAGATAATTTTTATTTTATTGAAATCACATCCGTAACGAAATGAACCAATTTTCAGTTATTATTCTAAAAAATGAAACTATGATTATTTTCACATCTAAAATCAAAAATTAATGCATCGAAATAACTTATGTATATTATTATTAAAATTATAATTAATTAAATGAGCCAATAACTTCTATTATAGAGCTTTTAAGGCAACAGGGGGGAGTTATGTTAAGAGAATTTCGTATTTTTTTCACATTTAATAATTTTTTTTAAATTGATTTTTTTAACTTTTTATCGACTTTCAACTAAATTCACCTATAAAAACCTTTAAAATATCTGTATTAGATATAAATTTTAATATTTGTGTTAAAATTTTCATTTTTTTTATGGTTTAATTTTATATTTAAATACAAACAGTAAATTTATGATTTTTATATAGACTATATCGAATTTTTTGAACTCAGATCCCATAAAAAAATATAATTTATTTTATAGATTAAAGATATTACTGTATTCAATATTTATTATTTATTATATCATTTTTTACAAAAAAAAAATGAATAAGAAAATATGTGAAAGTCGGATAACTTACAAATTCAGGCCCGAAATATTTCGATTCTAAAATAATATTGTGATATTTTTGAAAAAAATCTGTTGTTTTAAATTAAAATATTTCGGGATATTAACATTTTAAATTTTTAAAATTTACTCCCCATTCTCAAAATATGCAAGGATGAAAAAAATTCTTACCTATTTATTTTTATCCTCTTTTATAGTTTAAAATTGTGACAACAACTTTATTTTTATCAAAATTTCAAGGCTTTTATTTAGACAAAGGCTGTTTCGACTTATTATTTTATATTATACGGGGTTTTTTTCTAAAATTATTAGAATTATCTAATAGAGTTTTATTACGAGTAAATAAAAACCTAAATTCCATTATATATTTATCTAGAAAAAATAAACTTATATTTATTTTTAACCGGATTTTTCTTGTAGAAATTCAGAAAAATTCGAATTAAGTGATTTAAATTTTTGTTGAATTTAGGGTTAAATCAAAATTAAGTTTCATACTATAGAATTAAAAAGTTTGTATTATACTTAAATTTCATTAAAAACCTAAATTTATAATCTCTAATATGCTACCTCTTTTTATTAAATCTTAGTCTTCATCTTTTTAAAAATAAATGCCAAAGTTTTTTGATTAAAAAATTTTCTTGGTAGAAAACAGAAACAAAGGCTATGAGTATTTGTATATATTTAAAATATATATTATCTTTCTACAGTAAGTCGAAAATTTTCCTTTTAAGTAATTCTCCTAATTTTTGTCTTTCAAAATGGGGGTTTTTCCGTACTCTAAATTAAATTTATTCATCTGCTAGATCTCTAAAAAAAAAAAGTAATTGTTTTATCAATATATTCATTTTTATACCTAAAAACGAATATAATTTAGTTTTATTTTATTTTATTTTAGATAATGATAGGAATTTTGAAGCTAATAAAATCTAAAATATTCGATATCATTTTTTGTTTAAAAGCTTTTTTAATTTCCATTTAAAATGATATAATATATTTTTTAAAAAACTGGGTATACGCTCGGCTTCTCAGACTTCAATAAAATAGGAAAATTTTACAAAATTTTCAAAAAACCATTAAAATTATACTAATAATGATTTTATTATTTTAAATCTTAAAAAGTTCAATATTTCCGAATCCTATCGAGGTAAATAATATCTTAATATATTATGAGTGATTTACTTATATTAAATCCGGTAAATCATTTAGGCTATAAATTTAAAAAATTTCAATGATTTAACATTAATGATAATTAATTTTTATTTTTAGTTTATCACTCTTGAAAATTGTCATTTATCCATTTATTTAAAAAAAAATTATATATAGTTTAAATTTATTTATTCTTCTTGGGTTTGATTTAAAATTCTCTCGAGTTTATTTTTACTCTAATTGGGTTTTATTTTTTTTAATAAAGGCCGATATATTTTCAATGTTTATTGATGTATAAACATTTTTTTATCAGTTAAAATAATTAATAATACTAATTTTATTATAAGAAAGATAAAAAAAAGTTTTCATTTTTCCTCGAGGGGCTTAAATTGACGCAGTTTATTTTTATTGCGCTTTTTATAATTTCCATAAAATTGAACCCATTTTATTTTTTGCTATATTTATCAATATTTATTATTGGTTTCATATTTATGATACTTGTATATTTGATAAAATCCTTTTCAATCGATTTGATTCGATTATCTTCTTTTATATTTTTTAGCAAAGAGTTAGAATATAATATAAATAACTTCGATATTTTTTCTAATTTTTTAAATATTTTTAAGAAAAAAAAGTTGAAATTTTATCATAGATACTAAGATAAAATCTTCAGAATTGAGCTATTATGTTTAAAAATGATTAAATGATTGAATTTTGAGCTATATTTTATGGTTATAGAATAATAAGTTTCATATTATAATTCAAATTCAGAATTGGGAAGATAATGAATCTTATTTATTTTTATTTTTTTCTTAATTACTGCGAAGACTACAAAAATATATTAATAAAATTTAAAGAAATTTTTTTCTCGTAATATCAATATAAAAAAAGGTGGAGGGGTTAAAAAAAATCATATACGCATTTTCTAAATCAAATTTGGAATAAACATGATCAAGTCAAAAAAAGAAAATTAAATTTTCAAAATGTGTGCTAAAATGAAAAATAAATAAAAACTAATTCTAAATAAATGGATTTAATTTGGTTCAAGTGTGTCTAATTAAAAATTAATTTAAAATTGTTAGTAAATAGATTCAAAGAATAAAAAAATTGAACTAAAAAGTTGCGAATCCAAATTTGAAAAAGTAAATAACCTCCATCAATTTACTTGTGAGACCCCACAATATATAAAAGTATGAAAATTAAAATTTTGGTGACTTGAAATTTTTAATTTTGACAAAAACAAAACAAAAAATTATTAATTGTTTGAATTTAATTATTATTAATTTTCAATTTTTATTTATTTATTTAAACTAAATTTTACCCAGCTTTATTTAGAAAAATTATTATATAAATATTGTATAAATATTTTTAAGGATGCTATAAATTATATATCTGGCGAATATTTCCTACAAGAAAATTAACTATTTGAATTTCTAATATTAAATTTTTTATAACAAAATTTTATTTTTAACTTGATAAAGAGTGAATAATTTTCCCAAGAAACAATAAATAATTTCTGCTATTTTTGAAGCCTTAAAATTGATAACTTTAAACAAAACACAAAAAAATTCGAATTTTTTTCCTATTTTTTTAAAAACAGTTTATTACTATAATTCTGATTTAGATCTAGATATTTATATAAAAAAATTATTTTAAATCATTCACACCTCCCCTAAGAATGAAATATCTTGCCGTGATTTAGGGGCTTAATAGTGTACTTTTCGAAGTACAATAAGCTAAAATTTCAGACAGAGTTGTACTATTCTTGATTGGGAGTAGTGGAGACAACGCACAGTGATTTGGAGGACAGCGATTCCAGAGAAGAACCATCTCGAAACAGGAGGAACCGATCGTTTAGCACAGCTGAGACATAGTCTAATGCACAAGTCCAGCATTCGACAGTCAAACGGATCTCAGCGTTTAACAGCTATTTGTAGGAGAGCCATGTCGATCAAACCCACTTTTGGGTAGTATTCTAATTTTATTAATCCTGTTAGAAGTAGGCTCTTACTAGGAGCTCAGTAGATTCAATGAACTATTGTTCGTTGAAAAAGAGCTTAATTATTGACTGCACGTAACCTCAGTCATCCAGCCTACTTGAAGAAATTCCAGGGGGGTCTTTCGGTTTGTAGATTGCACTCTTATCCTGTAGGTAATCAGCTGGATGTCCTACAGAGGAGCTTATTTTAGTTAGGATAGTGGTCTTTTATATACGTCTTTTTCTTTTTTTTATATTTTTTTAGTATAATTTTTCTATGAAGTTATCTTACAATATAATTCCGTGATACGAAAAAAAAAAATCATTCGCATCTCTACCATTTTAAATTTTTTCTGTGGCTTTTAATATTCAAATATATTTAAATGCAAAAATGTATTAATTCTCTATTCAAAAAAGCTCAAATAAATCATTAAATTGAATTTTAAAAATAAAATTTTTGATGAAAAGAAAGAACATATTTAATCCTTCTTTTTTTTCAAATTATTCCAAAATTAAAAATCAAACCGAAAAATATGTTTTTATGAAAAGTTAAATATGCTAAATTCGGATAAAAAGTACTTTAAAAAAAATACAAATATCAAATTGAGAAATTATTTTTAAAGTAAGAAGTCTAATATAGAGAATAATTAATTCAAATTATGTGATATCTTTTAATTAATATATAAAAAAAAAACTCTTTTGATATATTAATGAATATATAAAAATATTCAAGTATTTAGTATTTAATTATATATATATCCAAGTTTTATTTTAAAGAATGTTTTTTTAAATTATACTTAAACGTTTTAATAAAAGATGAAGCGTCGATGTCAAAAAATAAAAAAGGGGATGAATGTAAATTGAAATTATTATATTAAATTCATATTGAAGTTTTTTAAAAGCTTATCAAAAAAAAAAAACAGAAAAAAATATATATGAAGAAATGATTTAGGTTTGTATTGAGGAATTATATTCGATTTTTTTATGAAGAGTAAAAAAAAGGTTTGTAAAAACTGGAATAAAAATATACAAAATTTTTTCGAGCATTATTATTTTAAAGATTTAAAACTATTTTAATTTTTTTAAAATTTGAAAAAAATTTATGCTAGATTTCAAGAAAGTTGTAATCTCGTCTCATAAAATCCAGATTTTTTTTTGAGAGAAAAATTTCTAAAGAAAACCCCCAATTTTTTTAAAAAAAGATTAATTTTTAACTAAATTTAAAATAAAAATATACGTTTCATATAAAGTATTAATAAAGCGATATATTTTTTCGATAATATTATATTATATTTCCAAATAATAATTTTTTAAAAATTAAAAAAAATTATTACACAAAATCTGAATTTAAACACACAGAATAACATATTAAATAAATAAATATTCTTTTACTAGTTTTTATTCTTCAAAAAAAACCAAAGTATATTCTTTTTTAAATCTAATGTTAGTAGATAATCTGTTTATTTCTGGGGTTATTTATAAAATTTCATTAATTTTATCAAATATTTACGAAAAAGAAAATTTTTATATGAAAAATATCGTGAATTTAAAAAAAAAAAAATAGAATATATTTTTGAGGTTTAAAAAACTATGAGTTTTGAGACTAAAATATTTCAGTTATTTCTTATTTTTATTCTTTCAGTTTGGATGTATTTATACTAAAATTAATTAAATTAAACAATATGATTTCATTATTTTTACTCAAATTTATAAAAAAAATAAATTTATATTCTTTATTTACATAACTTGACGTCAATTTCATTAAAAAACATTATTATAATAGAAAAAATTGAATAATAATAAAATTGAATTTTAATTATAAATTTTCGTAAAAAAAACAAATATCAAATATATCTTTAGTTTTTTATATATATGATAATACAGAACTAATATGGTCTAAAAATTGATCATTTTACACCAATAACCGAATATTATATTATTTTTAGCATTCAAAAAATAAGTTTAAATATATTTTTCTAATGAGATTTTTAATACTTTGAAAGAATTTTTATTTATCATGACCATATTTATACAAAAAACTTTTAGATTATAATTAAATGGTCTTAAGCTACTTATTATATCGGATTTTATAGGGATAAAGATTTATATTAAAGTTAATATTTAAACCACACATACAATGAGTATTTTGAAATGTTATGAAAATCTTTTATTTTTGAAATATATAAATTTTGTACAAAAAACTGAATTTATTTGATTGATGATCTCATTAATATCGTATACTTAGATATTTTTATTAAGGAAATTATCGCTTATAACAATTTACAAAACCCGATTTCATAGTTTTTATTTATAAAGGGTTATAAAATTAAATATTTGCAGACTATTTTTGTTAGTTTCTCAGATAAAATTTTGATTAATAGCATTAAAATAAATATAAATAATTTAATATTAAAGCTAATATAAAATTTTATTGAATAATGAGCTCCATATATGTACTCAGAAGTTATCGATGTATGAGGATGTATTGAAAACAAAAATTTTGAAATTTTAAAAAATTTCTTAATAATATAAAGCTCAATATTCAAAAATAAAATAAAACTATACCGAAAAAAAGGATAAATTGAATATAATTCTAAAATTTAAAAAAAGATAAATATCAGAATATTAAAATACAATTTTCAGTAGAATTCAATAAAATTCAAGTTTCAACATGAAAGAATTAATATAAATCATTTTAAAGCTAACAAAGGTTAAAATATCGTAGAAATTAGTGATAATGTTGTAATAATAAAAATTTAATATAAATTATTGCAGTTAAATATTTAAATAAAAAAATTAAATAAGTATCTTAATTATCTAAATGAAAATTTATAAGAAAGAAAATAAAGATAAGTAACTAATAAAATTAAATACGAAATAATTAACTCAATTTTTTTTTCTGAAAATTTTAATATTAACTTTTTTTTTTGGAACAGTTTTTATCAAATCTAAAGTTTTTTTTAAGAAAAAAAGGGTCTTTATTTTTTGGCCGACGATTATCAAAATGAAATTTTTTTTCTGAAAACATGGTTTAATTAATAAAAGTGCTTATGAGTTTATTAAAAATATTTTAAAGCTTTTTTTTGGTTATTATTCTTTACATAGATGTGAATATTCAGACTTTTCATTTTATTTTAATTTTCAAATCTTATCTATATATCAAAATATATATTTTTTGCATTTTTAATAAAAATTGGAAAATTTTTATGATTTTATGTTATTTTTTTTAATTTCAAATAGATTAGTTGTGGCATCGTAATTTCATATAAGCTTTAAATAAACAATTATGGTTCGAAAGTAAAATTTAGTGATGATTTTAGTTAAAGGGCTTAAAATGGTTCAAAATAAATAAGTAAATATTTTATTAGTTCTTTCATTTATGCTTAAATTTTCGGCTTTTTAATGCGAGGAATTTTTTAAATTTCGAATAGCTATATTATCTTAACATAAATTTTAATATTAGATCCACAGTATCATATAAAAAAATTCAAAAAAAATTATATTTCAATATATAATTAATTTTATGATTATATTTTAAATATTATTTTTATATATTTTGATGTTAATTTTGCATTTATGGTCTTTTTCTGTCATATTAGTCAACTTTTTTCGTAGGTTAAATTATATTTTATAAATTTATATTATATAATTGAAACTTTTTAAAAAAAAACAGGCAAATTTTTGTTAAAATTTATTAAATATAAAACTATTATTTGTGTATTAAATAGAAATACAGAATTAATTTGGCTAATATAATGTAGTAGGAATCAAAATACACAAATTAATTTTCCTACCTATTAGTATCGGAAAATAGATTACACTTAGTTAAATATTTTAATACTTGCAAAATAAACAAATAAAGGCCGATAAAATGTTAAATATATAGAAAAAGTATAAATCACTTAAAATAATCGCTTTATATATTAAAAGATATATTATATTTCTGATTATATATTTATTAAATCTCCAATAAAAAGGTATAAATTCTGAGTAAAATAAAAAACTTATATATATTTTAATATTAAATATATTGCAATAGTTTTAATTAATTGTAGATATACATTTTATTACTGGTAATATATTAGTTTTATTGAAGAAATTTCTTTTTTTGCGTGTTGAAAAAAATTTTTTTTTCTCCAATAATTAATTCTAAAATATAGTATAAATTAAATTTAGATTAAATCCGTTAAAAAAAAGTCTAGTATACTCGTAATATATACACATATATATATATTATATGTTTTTGGGATTTTTACATCAATTTTATTTAATATGTAATTTTGATATCACTATCGATTTTAATAGATATTATTAAAATAATACCCTTTTTGTGTTTGGTATTTCATCAAATAAAATTTGAAAATAATAAGATTAAATTTAAAATACAAAATTTAGATTCTGGGTGATTTTCAACCTCTTTTAGTATTTTTAACAAAAAAAATTTATGACTCACCGATTAAATCCTTGTCATATTAAAAAAAACTTTTTATTGGATCGCAGATTGTAAAAAATAAATAATAACCACACACTTTGGTTAGGAAGAGTTTAAAAAAACTAAAAAAAATATAAATTTTCAACAATAAAAGTTAAATATGTTTTTTTATAACTAAAATAAAATTACAGCCTAAATTAGAAATAAATCATTTAAAAAAGCGGTAGGATTGCAAATTTAACTCTCTCCGAGCCCAAATTTATGTTCCACTAATATTTACATAAACCGAATGTTCAAATTGGAGTAGCTTCTTGATTTATCTAATGAAATGTAAATAATTTTAGCCTAATGATATCATTGAGGATAAAGTGGATTCAATTTTCTGTATCATCTTCCCTGGGGGGGTTAAAATATGACATTGAAATACGTTGAAATTAATAAATCAAGTTATTTTTTTCTCTTTTTTCTGTGAGTGTGAAT